>CM022946.1:118613359-118714033 GCA_012931725.1 Litsea cubeba
TTGGTAAAGATAGATTGACGAAGTTGACTGAATGTTCTGTTTTCATTTTTCTTTCGTTTGAATGAAGATGATGGTGCCTATTTCTGCTTCCTTTTTTTCTGTAGATTGTTTTTTGGCTGGATCATGTAAGTGAAGTTGAATGAATGACATATCCAGAATTGTAAAGGAAAACTTCCTTTGGGTTGCAAGTTGCTCCTTTTTAAAAAAAATTCTCTTTGTGTTTTATGCAAATGAATGCTGATCAAGATGATTTTTTGCACAAATAGCAAGCTATATTTGGTGGATTTCTAGTTTTCCTAGTTGATCTGTGGGGGTGGATTTGTGTTTTGTTAATCAATGAATCAATCTAGATGCCTCAGTTATTATTTCTTAAAAGAATTTATTGTCTGTAATTGGCTTGGGTGAGCCTCCAGGCATAAGCCATTTATTCCTTTTCAAACATTGGTATAAATCATTGACAAAATTATTGTCTTCACCCATTATGAAGTAAGGCTTGTTTGGGTGACAAAGTGAGGAAATTGATGTTGCTTTTTGTTGAAGAACATGACTAGCAACTTTAAGATACAAATATGAAGATAGTAGATCATGACATTCTTATTGTTTGCATAGAGACTTATATTCTTGGTCTACTCCTCTGGATGGTGTGTGGATCTTGAATCTTGATGGCAGTATTAAGGAATCAGTAAGGGTGGGGGTAGGCAGTATGATCAACTATTTCTAAGAAAGCTGAAATAAAGCTATAATCATCAGGCGCATAGAGCTTTTCAAGATAGGTTCAGTTTGAGCTATATTGTTAAGGGTAACTCTGCGTGATTCCATGGGTCACTGGGAATTATGAATTTTCATGGTGATTGGCCGATCTAGTTTAGGAAGTTTGACCGGTAGTTTCTGCTGGCGGTTTCTTCGTCTCATATCCTACAAGACGCACACCAATTGACAAAAGATGGGGCATTCCCCAGCTCCGCGATATGATGTTTGGTTTAGCTTTTTTCTCATAATTCTTGTGTGTGTGTGTAAATGTAAAATGATGTCATTGTTTCAGAAAGAAATTGTATTCTTTCATCACAGTTGCTTCACTCCCCACCCTCCTCAATTGGACATGCAAACAAGCAAAATAGTAAAAGTCTTGATGTACTTACTTTCTGCTGAATAAAGTAAGAAGAACTGTTACTATTTTTCTGGTTATCAAGAGTACAAATCTGTCAATTATTTCATTTCCCATGGTTTTGTGGTCAGTACTAAATTTATCTTTGCGAAAATGCTTGAAATGATGTATTTTAATAGACTCGGGAAATTTACGATAATGGCTTATTGATCTGATTTTATATTTTTGTCTCTTTCCAGAGCTTAAAGCATAACCCAAATGGGAGGTTTGTTGTTGTTTGTGGAGATGGAGAATACATCATATGTACAGCATTGGCATGGAGAAATAGATCTTTTGGTTCTGCACTGAAGTTTGTTTGGTCATCCGATGGAGAATGTGCAGTAAGAGAAAGTACATCAAGGATCAAGATCTTTAGCAATACTTTTCAAGTCTGAGTCCTATCATTATAACTTATAATTGATAATGGTTCATTGGCTAGCTATTTTCCATCTGATTTATTTGTTTATGATTTTTAAGTATACCTGCTCATACCATCTTTCTAATATTCATCTAAACCTGGCATGACGGTCAATGATTTTCTGAATGAGATGGAACCCAGAGTTCAGCTTCCTGCTTCTGGGTTCGTGATCTTATCTGTAATGGTATCCTTACACTGCTTGTTTATAGTTGTAACACTTGTTAGTGCTGAAGTTTCTTAGTTTTCTATTAGACATGTAAGTTAGCATGCAAGCATGTTGATATCTAAAGAAAATAATATTTGCAATGGAATATTAGTTTGGGCAAGAAGGTTAGAAGTGTTGACTTTCATCTGCGTGGCTAATAAGGTGCACAGGCACATGATCATTCATGGACCTCAGGAGAGATCCTTGGTGAATTGTTAAGTTATTGATAAGAAGATTTTTGAAGGTGTAATCCTCTTTAGATCATATAACTATAAGTATTAGCATGATATTAGATGTATGCCACTACTATGTTACATACTAGTGTATTACCTTATATATAAATAAGTATTACAAATATTTATGGTGTTTTTCCTTTCTATCATATTGTCAGAGAGGCTAATGTTTTGTCGGATGGTCTTGTGAGGGAAAGATTTTTTGGCTCATTTGTTTCTTTTGATGTATAGTTTCTTCTAATGTTACTGTTTTTTTGGTTCTGTTGTGCACTTCGGTTCTTTTGTTTTTTTCCCCCTCTTTTCGGTGAAAGAAAAGTTTTACTGTTACCATTCAAAAAAAAAAAATTTACTGTTATAAAAAAATGGTGTTTTGAAAAAATCACTGGGAATTATGAGTTTTCAGGTCCCGCGACTGATTCAAATAAGATAGACTCATGCATGGTACTGTTTTTTTGGTGTAAAGAATTTTAACTGGGAATGTAAATGAGAATGAGGCTCTGTTTAATCAATTTCTCATACACTGCACTACTTATGGAGCATGGTGCCCCCTTTCAATGAGAAAATGAAAGCCTTGTAGAATCTCATTCCCAATTCGAATAAGGTTTTATGTCTTCAACTTATCTTAATAAGTTTTCCAATATTGTAAAACTGAAGAACACAAGCATGACAATTTCCATTCTTATCAGGCCCATTGAGCAATGTCCGTAGCAGATCATCTTGTCAAGAGCTTATACTTCATGGTGGTAGGGGTCCCTGTTGAGATATGATTTTGATCTTTGATCTTAGTTTCCTATCTTAGATTATTCTTGTTGCATGATTGTAGGATCGAGAGTGATTGTAGGAATGGGATTGGTAATCTATCCCTATATATAGTCCTTATATTGTATTGTAAAAATATATGACTGAAAGTCTCTTTTGATCTTGGTATCAGAGCAAGTGAATCGTGCGATCGAAGGGATCGGATTGGATCTCGGACAGAGGTCTTACAGATCAGACGATTGAGAAAAAAAACAGAGGACTCGGTGGGACATATCTGTGCACGGTCAAGTTGCAGAGACGAGACTCTGGGGCTTCATTGCATCTTGTTGCTCGCCGGAGAAGGAGGAAGTCGCAGAAGTCGTTGTCGCATCGCCATCTCCGAAGAACGCAGATCTCACCAGACAGCCGTTCGAATTCTGTGATTTGTCTCCGCCGCAGCCGTCGCCGGAGTTCCGTCGCCGTTCCTTGCCGCCACACCGCTGCTATTTCGCTGCCCGTTGCCTGCGTCAGAGAAAGGGAGGAGGAGAAATCTGACAGGCTTCATTCTCTGTTCTGTAGCACAGAAATCGCAGGAGGAAGAAGAAGAGCCAACTTGGGTTGTCCTAGATCTTGGGCAAATCTAGGTCAGATACGACCCGGCCCAGTCCGCGCAGGACGAACCCAGCTATACTGTCATCCTCAAACCATTCAATACTGTCATCCTCAAACCATTCACCATGACAGAATCTGAGACTTCTGGCATCAAATCTGCTCCCATTATCATTCAATCTGAAAGTTCATCGTTCAATGCAGGGATTGTACACACTGAGACCAATTATGATTTGTGGTCTCAAATCCTAGAGGTTCATATTGCTGAGAAGGAGAAACTCTCTTTCATTCGTGGCAGTTCACAGCCGCCAACCGAGAAGGATGACGAATATGAGAAGTGGTATGCCGACAATCAAAAAGTCAAAAGATGGTTGTTGATCTCTATGTCCCCAGAAATTATGAAGCGATATATTCGCATTCCCACTGCTCGAGATATTTGGAAAGCTCTTTCTAAAGCTTTTTATGATGGAGCGGACAAATTGCAGGTTTTTTCCTTGAACCAAAGAGCTTTCTCTGCAAAACAAAATGGCAGAGCACTCTCTGTGTATTATGGAGAGTTAACTGAAATTTTCAGTGAATTGGATCATCGTGATAAGGTGATCATGGAGAGTGAGAAAGATGTGCATCCTATAAAAAATTAGTTCAACGACAAAGGGTGCATATTTTTCTTGCTGGATTAGATGGTGAATTCGAACAAATTCGTGGCGAAATTTTGAGAAAAGATCCTACACCCGAGTTAGAAGAATGCTTTGCACTAGTCCGCCGTGAATCTGTTTGACGGGAAACAATAAGTGTTGAACCTGAAAATTCTGAAACTTCTGCCATGGTGACTCGAAACCGATCTAATCAGAATTGGCCTCCTCAACACCACCAGGACTGAACAAAGCCCGGTCATCCTAAGCCCACTAGTGGTGTTGACAAATCTTCTTACAAATGCACTCACTGTGGTCAATCTGGTCATACCAAAGATTGGTGCTTCGAACTTGTGGGCTGTCCAGAATGGTGGAACCATAGTCGTGATCCACGGAAACGGAATTATAAGACACCTCCGTCATCCACATCCACATCCACTGCTGCGGTTGTTGAAGCAAAGACAGCGGATGATATTGCTGGACATGTCTCGGCACTAACAACAACGGCAGGTAATGGTGGTAAGTTTTTAAATATTTCTACACCTGTTTCTAATAGTGCATGGATAATTGATTCTGGTGCTACAGATCATATGACATTTGATTCTAGACAAATCTTGCCTCTTAAACCTTCCTCACAGAAATTTGTTTCCACTGCCAATGGTACCTCCATTCCAATTGTTGGGGAAGGACCCTTATCCCTCACTGACACTTTGAATTTAGATTCTGTCTTAGTTGTTCCATCCTTGAATTATAATCTTTTGTCAGTCTCTCAAATAACCACTGCCTTATTTTGTGTTGTCATTTTTTGGCCTGAATTTTGTGTGTTTAAGGACATCCGAACAAGGCAGACGATTGGTTGTGGTGTTAGGCGAGGGAAGCTATATTACTTGGACTTGGTGTCAAAGAGTTCAGACATGTTGCATCATGCTTTACAGATAGGATGTTCTGAAAGGGAAAAGAAGAAATCTGACATATGGTTATGGCACCGACATCTGGGGCATGCTTCATTTGGTTACTTAAAAAAACTATTTCCTAGTTTATTTTTAAAAATTGGCGTTTCTAGTTTCAAATGTGAAATTTGTGAACTTGCAAAGAGCCATCGTGCTTCATTTCCATTAGTTTTGAATAAAAGTCCAGTTCCTTTTATGATCATACATTCTGATGTTTGGGGCCCTTCTAAAGTTACTACCATGGATGGATCGCGTTGGTTTGTTACTTTTATTGATGATTGTACCAGGATGACTTGGGTATGCTTGATGAAATCCAAAAGTGAAGTAAGCTTATTATTTCAAAATTTTCATAAAATGGTTTGGCGGTGAATATCTGAGTCTTGAATTGCAGCAATATTTGAAAGACAAGGGAATTGTGCATCAAACCATTTGTACTGATACACCTCAACAGAATGGGGTGGCGGAACGAAAAAATCGACACTTGTTGGAGGTTGTCCGTGCTTCATTGATAGAAGCTCATATGCCGGTTTCATATTGGGGGTACGCACTCACCTCTGCAGCATATTTGATCAATCGAGTTCCTTCCAGTACCATTGTTTTTCAGACGCCATATGAGGCTCTTGCTGCGGCAGTTGTTGCTCCAGTCGTCCCAAATTTGCCTCCTCCTGTCTTTGGTTGTGTAGCATTCGTACATCTTCATAAGCATCAGCGTAACAAATTGACTCCTCAAGCATTGCGATGTGTCTTTATAGGGTATGCTGCTTATCAGAAGGGATACCGATGCTATCATCCTCCCACCAAACGAATGTTTGTTACATTGGATGTGGTATTTCATGAAGACACAATGTATTTTTCCTCTGAGCCTGAACTTCAGGGGGAGTACCGGGAAAAGGAAGTTCAAGCTCTAGACTATGATTTTCTGCTCTCTACAGAAGGGGAACTCTCTGAACCAGGTAACAAGGATGTGGATGAATTGGATTCGAGTGGTATAACTTTGGACCAAAGTAACGCTGAACACCCAGAAGATGAAGATGGAGTTGTGGCTCCACCTCTCTCTGATTCCCTCACACCACAGACAACTGATACACCAATCCAATCGCCTGCTGAGGATGCTCCTGAACTAGTGTCTGAACCATCTCGAAAACAGTTACCACCGCGTCAAACCAGAGGTATTCCTAAATCCACATATGAACTTGAACTTTCTAGTAAAGTCAAATACCCCATGAGTCATTATGTGTCTAATCATCGCTTGTCAGAATCAAATAAATCATTTGTAAATCAATTATCTGATGTATCTATTCCTAACAGTGTGCAGGAAGCCTTAGCTGACCCAAGGTGGAAAACCGCTATGAATGAAGAGATGAAATCCTTACAAAAAATTGAAACTTGGGAACTTGTTGATCGTCCGCCAGGGAAGAAACCAGTTGGATGTCGGTGGTTTTATACTGTGAAGCACAAAGCAGATGGTACGATTGAACGCTTTAAATCGAGACTTGTGGCAAAAGGGTATACTCAAACCTATGGGATTGATTATACAGACACGTTTGCACATGTAGCTAAAATCAACACAGTTCGAGTCTTGTTGTCTCTAGCTGCAAATCTGGATTGGCCATTGTAACAATTTTATGTGAAGAACGCCTTTCTACATGGCGAGTTGTCTGAAGAAGTCTACATGGATTTGCCACCAGGATGTGTGATTCCGGAAGTGCATTGTCGGAAGGTGTGCAAATTAAAGAAATCTCTATATGGGTTGAAACAGTCTCCAAGAGCATGGTTCGGTAGGTTCACAAAATCTATGAGAACCTTTGGCTACCATCAGAGTAATTCAGACCACACTTTATTCTTAAAGAGGAGGAAGGGTAAGATCACTGCCCTTATTGTGTATGTTGACGATATGGTAGTTACTGGCAATGATCATGAAGAAAGAAAGGCTCTCCAACGTTACTTGTCCAAAGAGTTTGAAATGAAAGATCTAGGTCACTTGAGATATTTTCTTGGGATTGAAGTGTCTCGATCCAATAAGGGAGTTTTGTTTTGAGATATGATTTTGATCTTTGATCTTAGTTTCCTATCTTAGATTATTCTTGTTGCATGATTGTAGGATTGAGAGTGATTATAGGAATGGGATTGGTAATCTATCCCTATATATAGTCCTTATATTGTATTGTAAAAATATATGAATGAAAGTCTCTTTTGATCTGTCCCACAGGTAAAAATAACCAGATGTTGGAATGAAAGCCATGGGAGAGAACAAATAATGGAGAAGGAGAAGCGACGAGAAAACCCACTTGGGCTTAGGTGGCATCCCATCTTTCATTTTTCTTTGGTTCACATCTTTCATATCTCTCTTTTACCTTTTTTTAAAAATGCTTCAAGTTAGCCTTTTCCTATGTTCTTTGACAAAACCCTGCAATGGGTACTGTCCATTAATCTAAGGGCACTTCGATGGATTGTGATTGTTATAATGTGATGTTTTTGTTGGCCATTGTAATGGGATGTTATTTCAGTCTATAATTTATCAAATTGTTGATTTCAAGTAATGAAACCATAGATCTGTTCTCATTTCTCTCTGTTTTAGTATTTACATGTTTTTGTTGTGCTTATCAATTGAGTTTACCCTTTGAAGAAAATGGGTACTCTACCTAGATGCTAAAGAAGTTTTCTTCTACCTGTTACAAGAAAATGGGTACTCTACCTAGTTCAATTTTCCAGAACTGAAATCTGGTTCAATATATAACTTGACAGAACCAAGTAGCTTTGGGAAAACGGTTGTCGGAGAATTTGTTCAATACAATGTTATTACATATAGAGAGCACAAAATTTGTTCAAGGCAGGGAATTTGTGAAGGATTGATCTAATTTTGGTCTTCTAGATTTGGGATTTGATTTGTGCTTGGAAAAGAGTCCCTTCAAAAGCATTTGGACATTGGAATATGGGTTTATAGATTATGAACCACTTTAGTGGATGTTGTTTAATTTTTTCATTTAAGTTATTTGACACTTAAAATAGGTTGGAAGAAGTTTATATTTACTATGAAGAAGCTGTGTATTTATGGAAGAAAATTAATACAAGCATACATTGCTTTCATTCATTTTGATGGATTCAAAATGTCTTATTATCATCAGTTGACCTTGTTCAACTCCCTGTGGATCTTGTTAGATTGTGGATCTTGCTCTTTTTTTTTATGCAGGATTGAATGAAAATTGAAGAAGAAGTTTACTTGGAGGTGTCAGAAGAGCATAAGTTTACTTCATTGTATATAGAATGTGGTATGATTGTGGTGTTTTTGTGTTCTTTAATTTTCTATGAGATGGATATGATTCACTTATATTAGTAGCTGACGTAGTGGGCCACCACGTTCATGAATACTCCATTTAAATCATCTTTTTAGATTTGGAAGTTTCCTTACATACTGGGAGGCTGTTTGGATTAATGGAAGTTCTTGAATGGAAGAAAATGTTGAACCCATAGGACTTCCCATCCAAATAACTTATCAACTCAGCATATGCAAATAATCTAGTCTGTTGAACCATATAAAGTACTGGATAAATCTAAACACACATTAGCGGCTACTAGCCAGTATCTGAGCTGATTCTCCTCTTACAGTTGCGTTTCTATTATTTTTCTTTGAGTTGGTCTGGACTCCCATGATAGCTTGTGCAATAAGTAGACACATGACATTTTCCAAAGTAATTTTTTGTTTCGATTTTTGTTCCTCACCTGAATGCATAATAGTTTTCATACTCTAGCAACTATACCCTGAACCATAAAGGAAATTCAGCTGTGCATATGACATTCTTAATCATATGTTAATCTTGCTATTTTTTTTATGCAGATTGAATGAAAACCGCAACTCAAAATTTTGTTGAAAGAGTCCATGCAGTTAGGATGCAACCAACATGAAGGCCAAGTATGCAGAGTAACATATTGCTATATGTTAAAATGGGATGCATGAAGTTTTTTAAAACATGTGGTGCAAGTGTTGGAATGTTGGTATAGAGTACATTGTTACCATTTGTTTAAATTTTGTAATGGTAATGGTAAAGTGCTTTCAATGTTGAAAGGATGTTTGAATATTAACATGAAGTGGAATGAATTTTCTTGTTTCATTTTTTGATGATTTTGGAATGAAAATGGATGTTGGATGCGTAGTAGATTTAATTTGGTTTTGGATAATGGATTTAGTAATTTCAACTTATTCATGTAACACAGTTGGAAGTTGTAATGAACGGATGTATATACAGGAAAATAAAATTAAATATATACAGGAAAAGAAAATTTAAAATCAAATAAAAAAAATTATATTTAAAAAAAATTATTCCCTGTGAGAAAAAACGCCGGCAAAAAAATTTGAAAAAATAAATTTTGTAAAATGTAAATCTTTTCCCGGCGCAAAAAAATGGAGGCAAAAGTTTCTAAAATTTATTTTTGAAAAAAATAAAACTACTTTTTCCGGCGCAACAAAACGCCGGCAAAAGTTTTACTAAAATTTATTTTTGAAAAAAAAACGTTTTTGCCCGGCGAAATAAACCCTTTTCCCAGCGAAAAATAACGCCGGCAATGGACAGCTTTTTCCCGGCGCCACCTTATTTCGCTGGGAAAGGGTTTTGTTGGCGTATTATTGCCGGCGAATTGCCGACGCAAGAGAAAACACCGGGAAAGGTTTTTCCCGGCATTTTAGTGACCTTTGCCGGCGCTTTTTTAGCACCGGCAAAAGTGAAAATTGTTGTAGTGACATATACTAGAAGAATTTGTAATGCGTGAGAAGCTATAATATTGATTTAGGGGCTAAAATATTTTCTAATATTATATATTTAATTTCCTTGATTTCTTATAATTATTGGATATTAAATATATCCTCATAAATTTTGTGGTTATATAAGTATTAATTATGTAACGACCTGAAATCTGGGCCCTGTTGGACTCCGCACCGTAACCAACAAGTAGCACAACCACAACATAAATTAAATCATTCGAAGCATAAATAATCAGGCTTTTGCCTAAAGTCTGAATCTTTAATTAAAAGATTATCCAAATTTCTATAGTAATGTCCAAATAAAAGAAATAAACTACATAATTTCCAAAAATAGTCTTTGTAATTTAAAAGAATCAACTAATGCATGTATCTAATTATAATTTGTCTGAGTCCCAAACCCAATTTCTTCATCATTGGGATCCTATTGCCTTTCTACGTTTAGCTTACCTAGGATTGGGGCAAAAACACAATCAGCAATACTGAGTGAATAGATTTCTACATTTACAAGATTTTGTGCAACATCATAATAGAAGGAGTATTTGATTCAGTTATGAAACAATAAGGAGACATGGTTGATAAATTCAGTTAAGGTTTCCAAATCTAACTATGGGACCACCACGTAACCACCATGTGCACTGACTTCAAAACCTACAACTCAGGGAGCCAGGGTGCCTCGGAAACATAACAGGTGAACCATCGTCAGTCAAACGCCTAACCTATAGTCTATGCAACTGACCTACGAGTTAGAGATATCATGCAGATGGCCTATAACCACGTAGTCGCCACCTCTTAGCCTCTCGTGCTAGTGATCTAGGGATGTCCAATGGGTGGGTCCACAGTATTTCGAATACAACTTTCAATAATATTTTTCTAGTATTGTTATCAAGATATTTTGAAATTTGTCATTATAGATGTCTTCGGGTTTCATCTGCCCCATTCCCTTAGCCTTTTGGTACCCGTGGTGAGAATAAATTCCGAATTACCCTGATAGGATGAGACACTTCATCATCTTCATTCATCATAACTTTATGGGCAACAACAGTGAATCACACAACATAATTTAATTTAATTAGCACAATAAGATGGGAATACCAGCATCATCAATTTAATGCTCGATCAATTCACACTATAATCAATTGAGTATTCACATGTGATTATATGTAAAAGAAAATCATAAAGCTGTATATATATTAGACCTAAGTCAGCCATCCATCAAATTCTAGATATTCAGTATGCTCTACATTAATGTATTCTGAGGGTCCTGGTCTTGTTTCTTAAAACTAGGAGGGCCTAGATGTAAATTTTGAAACTCTACAGAGGCTCGACCACTTCAAAAGATCCGTCTTTTTTAATGCAAAGGGATTCACACCTGGTTCACAATTGCTGTCTGGATGGTAGGCCCCACTGGGCCCATCCCACCAAAGATCCTTACTTTAACTTGAAGGTCGCCAGCCGTCTCCATCCTGATGGCCGGACCTGATCTTTGATCAGGTGGGCCATGGGATCCCACAAAGGCCGTCGATCAAGACCAGCCACTCTCTTCTCGAACAGAGAAGAGGTTTGTGCTTCCTGTTTTGTAGCAACTGGATGGAGGGCCCCAGTGGGCACAATCCACAAAGGGACCAGACTCATAGGGTCGCCCAAGGGTATACCTTCAAATCCCTGGATCTAATCATTCATGAAGTGCCCCACCTGGCCCCACAATTCGATATTAATACAAGCCATTATCTTACCAGCCGCTCATCCACAGGCAGAATAAATCATTGATGTTCTTGATGATTAGATTGTTTCTACTCGTCAAGGAGGGTTCTAGAAGTTCCTTGTCCGTTGGCAAAACTGCCCCATCTATGATGCTACATGGATTACTGCTACCTACTTCCAGCACCTCAATCCAGATCTCTATGAACGTTATCAAGCTATTAACTAGCCGGAGTCGAGTTCTTCCAAGCCGGGGAGAGTTGATGCAATACGGACCAGGCCCAAGAAAACCACAAGGCCCACGTGATTGACCTAGATGTCAACTTGGTCCATTAGGTTCAGTCCACAAGCCCAATTGACTGAGAGTTGATGCAGTACGGACTAGGCCCAAGAAAGCCACTAGGCCCACGTGATTGACCTAGATGTCAACGCGGTCCATTGGGTTCAGTCCACAAGCCCAATTGACTGAGAGCTACCATGGCATTCTATTTTTAACCTATTTCTATTTCCTTGTTCAATTAGGGAACTATTTCTAATTTTATTGTTTGCTTAGGATTAGAAGCATCCTAATTTATTTAGAAGTCTTAGTGGCTAAGAAATAATACTCTATATATAGTTGAGTCCTTCATAGTAATCGTGCATGCTTATTTCAGTTAATTAAAAGGTTTCTGAGTTTTCTTTATGGCGTATTTTATGGCTGTGAGTGTGCCTTAGGGCTGGAATCTTCATTGGATTCGATCAATCCTTCGGGAGGTTGGTCTATTCTTCGATTACGGATACACGGGGCTGCACCAAACTGGAAATGGGATCCAAAGATGGAGAGGCTGTTACACTTGGTTATGAGTAGAAACGGACCTTCCCGTCACTGATAGAGAGATGAAATACATAACATAAGAGAGAGAGAGAGAGAGAGAGAGAGAGAGAGAGAGAGAGAGATGAATGTCGTGTCCTTTAAGGGTCGACCGTGACTTCTTTATATAGGGGCTGAATACCCTAATTACATTCTAATTATGCCTTATAAAGGCAATAAAATCTGTTAATACAATCTAGATCCACAATTATAGCCAGCAACTAAGGTATGTACACATGTACATTGTTTGGACCTAAATGGGCTTGCGAGAATGGGCCTTGATTGACACCCCCCTCAAATTGATACGAGTAAGTCATAAAGCAGCAATTTGGAGACAAGAAATTGATGCCGAGGCTGAGGAAGTCTGTCATGTCCCCCGAACCCGATTAAAGAATAAACCGGATCCGGAGAGTGAAATTTAGGACTAATTAAAAATCTTATCCTTTAGTCCCAAAGATCGTAAGTCCGCTGTGAGGAGATTACATTTCAAGCCTCAAGACATTAATGAATTACGGAGTTCATACAAATCTAGGCATATGGAATATCAGTCAATGAATAATAACTTCATTAAATTAAAGTTGCAAGAGTAGAATAAACAAAGCTAAAGAGTTAAATCAATTTATTACATTGACCATCCCAATAAACAAGGCCAATAAAAGAATAAGTCAATGAATGTGAAAGTTCCAACGAGGAATAAAAGAGGAGTAAATAAATCTAATGAGTATCCCCCATGTGACTCTCTAGTGCCATGTAAGATGACGCTACTCTACGTCATCGGCACGCCACTCTCGTGCCTCCTCTGCTGGTTGGAGATCTTCTGGGATCTCCTCACCGGCCTGCTCCTCATAGTAGTTGTACTCACCTGAGGAGTCTACACACCAAGGAACAGAGTCAACGACATGTTGAGCAATAGATAAGCAAAGCATAATAAACATGACATGCATTAAGTATAGAGTGATGACAAGTAATAATCATGTGAGTACAAGTAAAGCGAAACAAAGCATAAAGCGAGAATATTAATCGATAGAATCAATAACAGGAATCCTAGCAAACATCTAACAATAACCACTATCCATGCAGTGTAATACAAGAACAAGAGGGAGACTCCGAGGATGTCTAAGCCACCTCCCGAGGTACCAGTAACAATCCAATTCGGACTACTGATACCAAAGTACGGCTCCAGTAGGATCCTAGCTCCCGGTCCTGGGAATAGCAGCACGGTCCAAGCCCGCTCCCAGCTATTCTACGCCATGGACGTCATCCAACGCCGACTGCCCACCCCGACAACCAAGTAACCGGTTCGTCATTAAAATCCCAAACTGCAGATGGCCATGATATGCAAACAATAATAAAGTGGTTTTGACTCGAGAACAATAAGACAAGCAAGTCTGGCTAGTTCCATGTACAAAAAAAGATCTTAGGGATTATCTCATTCAAGACAATATAAGATAAGTGATCCACGTGATAATCCCTTTCATTGCTAGCCAATCATGTTTATCAATGCAAGACACAAGTTCCTAAGGTACACTCTAAGTCAGGTCCAAGTCCTAAATTCTATAAGAATTTATGTTTCATAATTAGTTAAGTATTTTATGTCAAAAGAGTGTGCAAGGGATATAAACAACAGATACAAGTTACAAGTCAAGGAAGAATTACAATCCAATTCTAGACAAATGGTGTCATCCATGTATTCCACTAGTTCTAACAAAGTACGTGTGGAATTTGGATCGATGATACTCTTAGGGAAATCCCTTGGTGTACAATCATGTTAAGTATCGAACGATTCAGTTCCATACGTATCCGGTGTGCAGGTGGGCGCAGGGCGCAACAGAGGAGGAAGCAGGGGAGAGGGAGAGGAACAGGGGAGGAAGAAGAGAAGAGAAGAGGGAGAGAGAGAATCGAGGGAGAGAGGGAGTGATGTGCAGGTGCGTAGGCGAGGGGAGACAGGGGAGGAAGGAGAGCAGAGAGAGAGATGGGGAACGAGGGAGAGAGAGAACAGAGAAGAAAGAGAGAGGAGAGAGGGAATGGTGCGCGGTGTGTGCGGAGGGCACGAAGAGGGAGGGGTGTACCTGGTGCAGGGGAGGCGTCTGGCGGCACGAGGAGGAAGATGAAGGCTCTGCTGGCGTCGGGGACGAAGCGGGCGGCGGAGTCGTCGGAGTGGATGGAGATGGAGAGGAAGGGGAGGGTGAGGAAGATGCCGAAGCTACTGCGCGGGGACTGGGAGTGGACGGAGGCGGCGACGAGAGACGAGAGGAGATGAGAGGAGACAAGATTCACAGGAGAGGGAAAGAAAGAAATGAGTGAGGGATAAGAGGGATAAGGGCAAAAGGGGAGGCGGGAGAGGGAAATTTTGGTTTGCTGACGTTTATATAAACGTCGGTAAAAATTATTTTATTTTTTTAACATTTACCGACGTTTAATATAAAACGTCGGTAAAACTTTTTTCAACGCTAATTTTCATCGGTAAAAGTCTCTATTTTTAATTTTTCTAAAAATAAAACTAAACTTTACCGACTTTTACAGAAAAACATCACTAAAAGTTCATTTTACTGACTTCATAAAATTCGTTGATAATAGAATTCGTCAATAGTAGTCTTTGATATTTATTTTCCCTAAAAAAGATGTTAATAATAAAAAGAGGGGTTTCGGTGGCGGGAGAGGGAAAAAATTTTGGTAAATTTACCGACGATTATTATCGTTGCAAAAAAATAGATTTTTCATCGATAAAATTAATTTAATTTTTTTTATTTTAAAACAAGTAAAAAAGACTACCAACCTTTACTGATGTTTTATATTAAACATCGGTGATAAATTTTCCGACGCTAATTTTCGTCTCCTTCTCCATTCTTTTCTTTCCCTTCTCTTTCTCCTACTCTCTTACTCTCCCTCACAACCACCCACTGCACTGCCATCACCACCCGACTTGCATAGCCGCCGCGCTCACCTTGCACCACCTTCAGAGATAGAATTATAATGGTAGAATTTAAGTTCATCCTACGACTTCAACTTCGGAGATAGAATTATAATGATAGAATTTAAGTTCATCATACGACTTCAAATTTGATGTTTATTTAAAATAAAAGAAGTAGGGCAAGTGTACAAGCCTGACAGTCACGTGTGGACCAAAAGTCTATCTTATGACCAAATTCATATTAAATTGTTTGAGAGTCAGTTTCTTTCCTTTCATATATTTCATTTAGAATTTAAAAACAGATGACATGGGAGGTATCACCTAAAAACTGAGGAGATGATGCATCTTCTGGAGTTACCTGCTTATATTTCTTGTAGATTCGCTTGGTTACTATGTTCTTGGATTCATCATTAATCGACATGGCATTGCTCATCTCAGCCCGGTACTCATCATAATGAGGCTCCCATTTCTTCAAACAAGCGGCTGAAACTATTGGGCCAATTGGTTTTTGCGAGTTGGTTAATATAATGTCATTCAATGGATTGTCAGGATAGAAACTTAATAAACTATGCATTTCAGAACTTTGGATTGGATAATAGATTGAGATCATCTCATAATTTGTAAGATAAGAAGATGGGTTGTTAGTTGTGATATTAGATAGGAAAATAGAAAATAATGGAGATGAAAGGCCCACACACAACCTAGAGTTTATGAGTTACATAGTATCTAGAAAACAGATAAGATCCCCTTGGCAATCATCTTCAGCATTAGATAATAACATAGCACCAACACATATATGCAGGTGATATTAAGGCTATTCAAGAGATGAAAGGAGATCTTCAAGCTGAAATTTGACAAGTCCAACGACGACTAGAAAGAATATTAAAAATAGACAAGGAATAGGTTGTGCAAAAAAAATTGCAACAAGAAAAAACCCTAAACTGATTAAAAGCAGGACCAAAGAAATGCAACGTAATCACACCTGTGCCAATGAAATCGCATCTTTGGCTTCCCAAATTATCCTTGTAGCATTCTACCAATATCACATAGCTAATTCTGACAAAACAATATAATAACAAGAAAAGGCAGGATACAAAATGCCTGCACTGTTACAGATGCTGCTATGAAATAAGTGTTTCTCATAGTCACAGTAAATCACTTAACCTGGATAGATTTAAAGATGAACTCTGCAATAGCCCTAAGAGCTTGCTCTTCTGCTTCAGCCTGGCTTGACCCATTTAATTGCAGGAATTTTTTTTCCTATCTTGAAAGAGTGGTCACTGTTGGAAAATTCCATCATGTAGGGCCACACATGTAACCATTAAATGTGTTATGCTATTTTTGGTTAAGCCTAAATTAAAGTGATCTAATTAAGACTTAAAGTTTTAAGGCTTAAGGGTATAATTGTCATGGGATTAATGTGTAGATACCAGAATTCTATTTCTACTTTGATAAGGGGCCAAATTAGAAATAGTAAAACCTATGATAATCTCATTATTATATATTAGGGTTATGGTCCCCAATTCATATGGTAAGTTCCTATTTTCTCTGACATCCCATCATCAGAAAGAATCAAGAGGGTTTCTCTGGGCAGCCATATTGGATTGGACGATCAACAGCCTGTAAATAATTTTCTCAATGGATCAAGGTATGTTTCCACTTTACATCTCTCGATGATTTGACATGGAGGATCTTAGTTGTTTAAGTTTTTCCATAGATCTAGATCTTGTTTTCCAACAGTCACCGCCATCAATCACATGCAACTCATTGACACAATTCAACTTCTTTTGAACAGTTAATAAGTCCACAAAATTAGGTCATTAGGTCATCATTTCATGAGCATTTGTGGACTTAATTAGGTTTAATTGCATAGAATTGCACTTAATTTCATGATTACATGTATTTGGGGATATTTTTGGAAAATGTTCAGAATTGGTCAAAATTCATTGAATTGCATGACTTTTGTGAAATTAGGATTTTTCATCTCATTCATCACCCAAAAATTAGTTTTTGGCTTCATCAATGCATATTTGCTATTTTTGGCACCATGTGCTATTTTTGGAAAGTTTGTCATTTGGGTGCATCATTAGACATGTAGGGTCCCATGCATTATTCATGTTTATTTTCTTACATGTAATTAATGATAAATTTATTTCTTTCAATTTGTAGGAGAAATCAACATGGGACCCACATTGATGAAATTTGAGAAGAGAGTTCAAATGAAAGTCAAATAAGCAAGCAAGGAAAGAGTCCAAGCATGCCTTGGACGTTCAACATGGACCCCACACACGTCATTGGATGCCAACAAAGAAGCTTCCATTTGTGTGCACAATTATTCCCGGATTTTTATGGAGCAGAACCTTAAAATGGCCATAATTCTCAAACCGAGTGTCGGATCGGCGCAATCTAGACACCGTTGGAAAGCTCTTTTCAAGTAGATATCCGTGGATCCCAAGATTACATAAATCAGAGCTATATTGAGGGAGATATGACCTCAGGAAGTTGACTGCTACAGTTTTAGGCGGGAATTGCAAGAAATCTCAATATTTGGAAAGTTTCTTCCCTCTACATCATCATGCAATTTTTAGAGATATTCTTAGAATTATAAAAGGGAGGTGTATGCATCAAGAAACCTAATAAGGCAAGGAGATCTCTCTAATTTAAAAGTCTGTCCAAAGAAAGAAGCTAGCTTGGAGCCTAAGCTAAGCTAGAATCTCTACACAAGGAAACAAGAGTCCTAAAGATGAGAGATTCTTTACTAAAAACAGATTGGCAAAAAGTATAAAAAGGAACCAGCCAGGAGGGCTGGACGTCAATCACCTTGGGTAGCAATTTTGGAGGCTCTCTATCTCTCTTTTCCACTCCCATCCACCCTTTCTCTCTAAACCCTTTCTTCTTCTTCCCACTTCTAATTCTTTAGACATAGATTGAGAGATCATGTTGAGGGAATGAAAAGGAGAGAAGAATCTTAATTTCTTGTATTCGAAGATCAAGGAATAAAGACACTACTTTGATTGATTCTGCGTGTTTATGTAAGTGATTTAATTTTCTCTTTCTAGTTCTTTTATGTGTTTTGATTGGAGACAATATTTCACATAATTAGATCTAGGTTTTTGAAAATAAAATAAATGGATTAAAAGTCGAGAGACATCAAATAATCACTTGCATAATTTTTTTTCCTACTCTGAGAAGAGAGGACATTATCATCGCATTGTCAATACTTGTACGATTGTCTAGATTCTAGATCTTTGGTACTACTTTTCCGCTTTTTATTTTCTTTCCACCCCTTTTGTTGTTATTTTCAAGTTAATATTCTTAATTTTTTATTTACAAATTCTAGATTTAAAAACTCAACTTGCATCTTTCTATGTTTAGTAGAAACTTTCTATTCTTGTTATTTGTATAATATATGGTTAGAAAGTGTCTTTGTGCATACTTCATATTTAGAAATTGCATTAAAACAAGTTTTTGTTGCTGAAATCATGAAGATTATCAACTGATTAGAAACACTAAATTCGGATCTGATAAGTGAATAGTGAAAAATCCTGCACAGTTCAGTAGAACTGACCCAACTGGGTTACAAAAGTGCATGATTTAAAAACCAGGTAAACGTTAATATTTTTGTCCAAAAAATAGCAGATTTAAAGTATGGTAGTTGGACTTTGAAACCCCAGAATTTCAGCCAAAAATAACCTCGGGCACCATGTCAACCAGAGGCTCAAACAGGGGTAGTTGGTAAGCCTTCGTTCAGATTTCAGCAACAAAACAGTTCAAGTAGGCATCTTTAGGTGATCATATCTTTTTCGTTATAAGTCCTTTATTGGTTTTTCGTTTTTTGTTGTGTTCATGCATCATCAGAGTATTGATCCCACCCATTATATTTAGGTTCACACCACTTTAGGCCAGTCGTACAGTCCAGTGAAAACAGGGCTGCGCAATAGTTTCCATACTTAGAATTTTTTACAGCATGCATCATATAGTTAGAAACTTGCATAAAATTGCATTGTTAGCATTTAAGGCATTATAGATCATTCATATTTTCATAAAAACTGATTTTGGCAAGTAGGATCTAATTTAGGAAATTTTGTTTTGATTTTTTTTATATTAAACTGGTCGTTTGATTTGTGTGTTCTTTTGCAGGTTTTTAGATATTTTAGGATTGCTTAGATTAGGTTTCCTTTATTACAATAGTTTCTTTTTATTTTTTGAAAAGCATTGTAATTAAACTTTTTATATTTAGTTATCTAATTTAATTAGTTTCTATTTAGGCCAAATTTAGTGTTTATTTAGAACAGGTCAAAGTTGGAAGGTTTCTTGAAAAGCATTGCTCCCTGTGGGTCGACCTGGATTAACA
This sequence comes from Litsea cubeba, assembly GCA_012931725.1. NCBI lineage: Eukaryota > Viridiplantae > Streptophyta > Magnoliopsida > Laurales > Lauraceae > Litsea > Litsea cubeba. The sequence goes on from CM022946.1 coordinate 118,632,858, forward strand.
GATTATTACTACATTCGTACCCTACACTTGGGGACCGATCAAGTTTTTGGCGCCGTTACCGGGGAGCGCCAGTAAAGGTAACTTTCTGTATTTCCTATTTAAATTGTGCATTACTTTTGGCATCTTGCTAGAAATAAGAGGTGCATGCATGGAATGTTGAAACTACCCTAATTTGGATTAGGAAAGTGCATGGAATGTTAGCAATTCACTTCATTGATTTTTAGAAAACTCCAAAAAGTTACCAAAATCTTCCAATTTTTTTTTAGGATTTATTTTTCTTTGTAGTTAACTCCTTAAGGAAGGAAAGTGAAACTAAGGCCTAAAGCTGTGTTCTTTGGTTAAACTCGATGCCTAAGAAAAGCCTTGTCCCAAAAGGGGAGATAGTCAAGCTATTCGAGGCAAGTGGTTTTTAAGCGGGACCGTTGTGACCTCACCACTTACCTGGGGGCTAACCTGGTCGAGTTAACTTCATAAGTTCGAGTTAAGGGCTGAGGTGATCTTTTTGATCTCTAGTGAGGTTAGTTGCTGTTCAAAGTTAGCTTCTTTATTTTCATCAGATTTTTTTAAAATAAAAAAAAATCTCAAGATTCCCAAAAAGAAGGATAGGCCCCCGCCAATTTGGCAAAGAGATTCAGGGCGCAGATTAAGAAGGAAGGAGTCTCCGATTAAGAGAATTATTGAAAACTTTGAATCTCCAATTCCATCAAGTTCTTTGAGACCATCACCAATGGCAAGTGGGTCCGGTAGTGGCAACAACAATGATGACCGGAACGACCGGAATGAAAATGATGATAATGGGGCGGTTAACCAAAGGGCTAGGAGTTTACGAGAATACCTTCAACCCACACGGACAACCACACCTTCTTGCATGATCGTCCCACCCAATGTGGGAAATTTTGAAATAAAGCTGGGCGTGATACAATTACTCCGTAAGTTCCATGGCCTTGATTCAGAAAGTGCGTATTCGCACTTAAGAGAATTTGAAGAAGTATGTGCCACTTTACACTTCAATAATATTGGGGAGGACATAGTCAAATTTAGATTATTCCCTTTTTCACTGAAGGAGAAGGCAAAAATATGGTTGCATTCCCTTAGGCCCAATTCGATTACGACTTGGAATGTTATGGTGCGAGAATTCTTGAAAAAGTTTTTCCCACTTCACAAAACCAACACTTTGAGGAGACACATGATGAGTTTCAAACAAAAAGAAAAAGAATCTTTCTTCAAGTGTTGGGAACGCTTCAAAGAGCTCTTACAAGCCTGCCCACATCATGGATTCGAATCATGGCGCGTAATTGGTATGTTTTATGATGGGTTAACTTCTGAGATGCGCCAATTCGTTGAAACGATGTGTAATGGTGAGTTTTTGAGCAAAAACCCAGATGAAGCATGGGAATACTTAGATTCTCTTACAGAAAGTGCACAAAATTGGGACACTTCGGATGGAGTTGATAATCCAAGGCAATCAAATAATCCTAAGGGAGGGGGAATATATCGACTTCAGGACGATGAAATGGAACTCAATGCAAAAGTAGCATCCCTAACTAGAAAAATTGAAGCCATAGGAATATATCGACTTCAGGACGATGAAATAGAACTCAATGCAAAAGTAGCATCCCTAACTAGAAAAATTGAAGCCATAGAAATGGGGAGGAGTAAACAGCCCGTCACCGTGTGTGGTATTTATGACTGTGACACCCACTCTTCGGAGGATTGTCCAACAATCCCTGCTTTCAAAGAGGTGTTACAGGAACAGTCCAATGCAACCACTGCTTATCAGAGGCCTTTCAACAATCAACTCGGTAACTCGTACAACCCCACCTGGAGGAACCATCCCAATTTCAGTTGGAGGAATGGGCCTACTGCTAATCAGGAGTCGGTCCCCCAAAGACCTACACATCAAGGTGGTGACTTTAGGCCCTCAACACAAGGAGCCCAATACACACCACCCCCTCCACAGTCTCAAAATAAGTCTTTGGAGGATCTGCTAACAATTTTAATTCAAACGCAGAATTACATCATTCAAAACAATCAACAATCTTTTCTAGACTTTCAAAAAGAGGTGAGAACCTCAATTGGCCAACTCAGCAATGCCCTTCAAAACAGGGAGAAGGGGGCTTTCCCAGCCCAAACACACCCAAACCCTAAGGGGCAATACGAAGTGGCCAATACAGGTCCCTCTACCTCAAAGGAGCAGGTGCAAGCTGTGACCACTTTGCGGAGTGGTAAAGAAATTTCGAAAGATGATCCGAAAAAAGGAAAATCACCTGCATCCTCGGATCAAAAAGTTTCTTCAAATAAGTCTGAATCTAAAGAAGTCTTAGAAAAGGTTGGTGATGACAAAGGGAAGGTACCCGGAATTTCTGAGTACAAGCCTGTGGCACCATTCGCCCAACGACTAAGATCGCCAAAGAGGATGGTCCCAAATGAGGAGATTCTGGATATCTTTAGAGAAGTCAAGATTAATATCCCGCTTTTGGATGCCATCAAACAGATTCCATCTTACGCTAAGTTCCTCAAAGATTTATGCACAATCAAACGTAAGATGCATGTTTCTAAGAAAGCTTTATTGGCCGAGCAAGCAAGCTCGATTTTAAGACAAGATGCTCTCCCTAAATATAAAGATCCGGGATGCCCCATAGTATCGTACATCATTGGAAACTTCCGAATAGAACAAGCTTTACTCGACTTGGAGGCGAGTGTCAATCTACTTCCTTACTCGGTTTATCAACAGTTGGGGCTAGGCGAATTGAAACCTACTCAGGTCACTCTTCAGCTCGGTGACAGATCAATAAAGAAACCGAGGGGGATGGTAGAGGATGTCTTAGTACAAATCGAGAAGTTCTACTTTCCATTGGACTTCATCATTTTGGATACCCAACCCGTGGCAAATCCTAATGCTCAAATTCCGGTAATATTGGGTAGACCTTTCCTAGCCACTTCAAATGCACTGATCAATTACCGGAACGGGGTAATGAAGCTTTCTTTTGGAAACATGACCATTGAGCTCAATGTTTTCAATGCGTGCAAACAAATGCGGGATGATGGTCCTGATTTTGAAGAGATTGACATGATTGAGGCCATTGTTCAAGAATCTCTTACGGAATCAACCGACCCCAATTCCTTGTGCCCCTTTGAATTTGATTTGCCTCATTCTCTTGACATTAAAGATGATACTGTTCAGATGGCCAGTAGTGTGTGGAACCCGAAAGCTGAGGAGCTAGTACCATCGGGGTCTAAGTCTCTTCCCTCTCAGGTGAGGCCACCCAAACTTGAGTTGAAACCCCTTCTAGTTGACCTCAAATATGCATACCTTGGGGATGATGAAACGTTCCCAGTTGTAATTTCATCGCACCTAAACAAGGACCAAGAGGAGCAATTAATGGAAATACTTAAGCAGCACGAGGGTGCAATAGCATGGACTGTGGCTGATATTAAAGGCATTGACCCTTACGTGTGTACGCACCATATTTACCTGGAAGAAAATGCAAAACATTCCAGACAAATGCAACGCCGGCTTAACCCCACCATGCAGGAGGTGGTTAGGGCTGAAGTCTTAAAACTTCGGGACGTGGGTATCATCTATCCGATCTCGGATAGTCAATGGGTCAGCCCTACCCAGGTCGTACCAAAGAAAGCCGGTGTCACTGTAGTCAAGAATGCTAAGGATGAACTCATCCCTACCCGGATACCCACAGGTTGGAGGGTATGTATTGACTACAAAAAGCTCAATGCAGTCACACGGAAGGACCATTTTCCGCTACCTTTTTTGGACCAAATTTTGGAAAGGGTAGCAGGCCACTCATACTACTGATTCTTGGATGGATACTCAGGATACAATCAGATAGAAATCGCCCCTGTGGATCAAGAGAAAACCACATTCACATGTCCCTTCGGAACTTTCGCCTACCGGCGAATGCCCTTTGGACTGTGCAATGCTCCCGCTACTTTCCAACGCTGCATGCTGAGCATATTCAGTGACATGGTGGAGCGTTTCCTCGAGGTCTTCATGGATGATTTCTCCGTTTTCGGTAATTCTTTCGAAGACTTCTTAAGTAATTTGGGAAAAGTCCTTGTCAGATGTGAAGAGAAGAACCTGGTGCTAAATTGGGAGAAGTGTCACTTCATGGTTCGCCAGGGAATAGTCCTTGCCCATATTGTTTCATCCAAGGGAATGGAAGTTGACAAGTCAAAAATAGATCTGATCTCAAATCTGCCCATCCCAAAAACCGTTAGAGATATCAGATCGTTCTTAGGGCATGCAGGCTTTTACAGAAGGTTTATAAAAGATTTCAGCGCTATCTCCAGACCACTGTGCAACCTTCTGTTAAAAGATACTCAATTTGAGTGGACTGAGGCATGCCACGAAGCTTTCACCAAGCTAAAGGACAGGCTGACTTCCGCTCCGATTATGCAACCGCCTGACTGGAGCCTGCCCATTGAACTTATGTGTGATGCAAGTGATTATGCGGTTGGGGCTGTGTTGGGGCAATGTAAGGAAAAGAAACATTACGTGATTTATTATGCAAGCCGGACTTTGAATAACGCACAGATCAATTACTCCACCACAGAGAAAGAATTATTGGCTGTGGTCTTTGCGCTAGACAAATTTTGTTCGTACTTGCTAGGATCCAAGATCATTGTGTTCACCGATCATTCAGCGTTGAAATACCTTCTTTCTAAGGAGGATGCAAAACCGCGCCTCATTCGTTGGATCCTTCTACTCCAGGAATTTGATATTGAAATCCGAGATAAAAAGGAGTAGAAAATGTTGTTGCGGATCATCTATCACGACTTGTCTTTTCTGAATCTTTGGAATCCACACCCATCCAGGACAACTTCCCTGACGAACAACTGTTCGTAGTATCCCAACTTCCCTGGTATGCAGACATTGCCAACTATCTTGCTACAGGTATAGTCCCAGAACATTGGAAAAAGCAAGATAGGAATAAATTCTTTTCTGAGGTCCGACATTTTTTCTGGGATGACCCGTTTTTTTTTAAATACTGCCCAGACCAAATCATTAGAAGGTGTGTGCCAGATGATGAGCAAGATAGTGTCATCTCCTTTTGTCATTCACAGGCCTGTGGGGGCCATTTCTCTTCTAAAAAAAACGCCTTTAAGATTCTGCAATGCGGTTTTTACTAGCCCACCCTTTTTAGAGATGTTCATGAATATTGCAAGTCATGTGAAAACTATCAAAAATTGGGTTCCATTTCAAGAAGGAACATGATGCCCCTGAATCCAATTTTGATCATTGAGTTGTTTGATGTATGGGGAATAGATTTCATGGGACCGTTCCCCCCGAGTTTTGGTTATCTCTACATTTTAGTAGTTGTTGATTATGTGTCCAAGTGGATTGAAGCTATCCCATGTCGGACAAATGATGCTAATGTTGTCAAGAAATTTCTGAAGGAGCACATATTTTCTAGATTCGGGACCCCACGAGCCATCATTAGTGATGGAGGTACACACTTCTGTAATCGTGTAATCGAGGCTTTGTTTAAAACATACGGAATTACAAACAAAGTGGCTACGCCCTATCATCCGCAGACTAGTGGGCAAGTTGAGGTCTCGAATCGGGAAATCAAACGTATATTGGAGACCACAGTAAACCCTACTCGCAAAGATTGGTCACTCCGACTAAACAATGCGTTATGGGCTTACCGCACTGCATTCAAAACTTCAATAGGCATGTCTCCATACAGACTGATTTATGGGAAAGCTTGCCACCTTCCGGTGGAATTGGAACATAAAGCATATTGGGCACTAAAGCAGCTAAACTTTGATATGGAGAAAGCTGGAATTAAGAGGAAATTCCAAATGAATGAATTGGAAGAGATTCGCAACGAGGCTTATCAAAATTCTTGTATTTACAAAGAAAGGACCAAGGTTTTCCATGATAAAAACATTCTTAGAAAAACTTTTCACCCGTCACAAAAAGTCCTTTACAATTCTCGTTTGCATCTCTTTCCTGGGAAGTTGAGATCTCGATGGAGTGGCCCCTTTATTGTTAAGCATATTTTTCCACACGGGGCGGTTGAGTTGGAGAATCCCAAGGATGGTTCAGTTTTCAAAGTGAATGGACAACGTCTAAAACCATTCTTGGAGCCATTTGATTCAGAGGACACTATTTTACCTCTGACTAGTCCTGACTATCAGGACTGACGAGCGTTAGATCTGACAGCGCTCAACTATGTGTACATATGTAATTAGATCTTCTTTTTTGTTTTTGTGTGTTTTGTCTAACCATGGACAGGGTTTCTGAAAAGTTTCTAATTCTCAGGTGCTTTCTAAACTTTACCCTCTGTCACTTTTATGTTCCTCATGTTTCATATGTTCAATGCATATCATTCATTTGCACATCGAGGACGATGTTCAAGCTAGGTTGGGGGTGGGGACAAGCACACTTGTCTGTTGTTAGACAGGATTTTTACACCTTTGTGTTTGGGTTTTAGTTTCTGTTTTTTTTTTTTTTAGGAAAAAGTTTCTAAAACTTTTGAGAATTTTTGTTATTTCTGTTGGTTTTAGGGTTTTTGAAAGAAAAAGTTAATTTCGAGAGAATTTTTATAAAACGAAGATACCTCGAATTTTGGAATTTTTTGAAGCTTTTGGCGAGAAAAAAAAAATATAATGGTTCATTGTTTTGTTTAAGGAAAGGATTTTTGAAAAAGTGCTGAAATTTGATCCCTCACTTTTACACAGTCTGTATACATTTTCAAGGTTTTCGAATGTGAAGCTAGGATTTCCGTTTTCTTTGACGATTGGATTGAAAATATGATGGAAAACCGACCCTTAGTTTCACAGTTTCCTGGCTCATATGGGTGGTTTGATCAGTCACAAATCGTTGAGTTAATTCGGGCACATGAAAAGGGTTGCCTATTGTTTTGGGACCGTAAAAAAAAAGTGTTAGTTATAAGTCTTGAAAAGAATAAAAAGTTGTGTGACTAGTTTGGGTTCGTAGCCTTTTTAACCCGAGCCAGTAAGCCTGTAGGGGTATTTACATACCTATTGCCCTAAAGACATTTGACTTGGGAGTCATTGGCCTAACGCTCGTTACATGGGTTAATTAGAGAGCTTAAGGGACCTAGGCATTGCACAGTCACATTTGTGTGTTTGCAAAAAAAAAAAAAAAAAAAACTCATAAAAATTGCGGCCTTTGAAAAAAAAAGGGGTTTTGACCGTACAGGGTATAAAATAACCTGTATTCCTTGAAATGGTGTTGACCAAAAGTATATCCCAAATATGGGTATCATACAGAGAGCCTCTTTTTTTTTTCACTTTTACCCTTTTTGTGCGATATTGCAAATATTTGCGATATCGCATAAACTGAAGAGTCATTATATAAGTTGCTCGTTTTCCCTCCCTTTTTTTCTTCCGTTTGCAGTAAAAAGCAAGTCGTTTTCCCTCATTGTTTTCCTGTTGCTGTCTTCATCTTTAGAGGAGGTTCTCAAGAGGATGAAGCAATTGCTCTTTCATTTTTCCAAAAGCATTCAGATGATTCTTCTTACACAATATTTGGACATGTTTGGAATTTTTTGTATACTCTGTCAAATGTTATGTTAAAAATGGTTGGGCATTGAGACACCAAAAACCTATGGTCATGGAGATACTTTGGAATTTATTCTTTTTTTTTATTGCCTTAGATGAACAAAAGATATGAAACGTCTTAAAAATGTATTTGCTGTAGCAATCGCTCTTTCATTTCTCCAAAGGCATTCAGATGATTCTTCTTATACAATATTTGGACATGTTTGGAATTTTTTGTATACTCTGTCAAATGTTATGTTAAAAATGGTTGGGCATTGAGACACCAAAAACTTATGGTCATGGAGATACTTTGGAATTTATTCTTAATTTTTTTGTTTGATTGTATTAGATGAATAAAAGATATGAAAGATGAAGACAGTCACATGAAAACAATGAGGGAAAACGACTTGCTTTTTGCTGCAAATGGAGGAAAAAAAGGGAGGGAAAACGAGCAGCTCATATAATGACTCTTCAGGTTATGCGATATCGCAAATATTTGCGTTATCGCACAAAAATGGTAAAAATGGAAAAAAAAAGGGGCTCTCTGTACAATACCCATATTTGGGATATACTTTTGGTCAACACCATTTCAAGAAATACATGATATTTTATACCCTGTACGGTCAAAACCCCAAAAAAAAAAGTAGTGCGAAAGCCGTCGTGGTCGCCTTGAGAGGAAGGCTGTTTTTCTTTGCTAAGGTTAGGTAGCCCAAAATTTTGGATAAAATATCGTTTTCACGGAAATTTTTGGTGGATCATTTGATACCTATGTTTTTTCGTATACGCACTTATCACCATGCACAATCAATTCAGCATGATTTCGAGAACTTCTGACCAAAAGATGAGATTTTTGAACCTAATTTAAGATTTGCCTTTGAAAAAAAAAATTCCAAGAATTGAGAAAATCCGGTGTTTGTAAATTTTCTTTTGGAAAAGTTCAAATGGTTTTGTTAGGTTTCTACTTTGGATTGAAAAAAAAAGGAGAATTTTGTGGGTATATTCACTGCAAACCCTCACGAGGCACAACTCGTCCACTAGGGGGAACCTAGGGGTTTAAGGGCTTACTGCATACGCAAAATGCAGTCGAGAGTGCCAGCGATAGTGGTGTTTTTTTCATTTTTGTTTTCTACCTTAGTTTATTTTTCTCAGTATTAGTTTAGTGAGTTTTATTCCTTGTCGCTTATTTTGCTAAGGGACTAGCAAAAAGCTGGTTGAGGGGTGTGATAAGTCCACAAAATTAGGTCATTAGGTCATCATTTCATGAGCATTTGTGGACTTAATTAGGTTTAATTGCATAGAATTGCACTTAATTTCATGATTACATGTATTTGGGGATATTTTTGGAAAATGGTCAGAATTGGTCAAAATTCATTGAATTGCATGACTTTTGTAAAATTAGGATTTTTCATCTCATTCATCACCCCAAAAATTAGTTTTTTGCTTCATCAATGCATATTTGCTATTTTTGGCACCATGTGCTATTTTTGGAAAGTTTGTCATTTGGGTGCATCATTAGACATGTAGGGTCCCATGCATTATTCATGTTTATTTTCTTACATGTAATTAATGATAAATTTATTTCTTTCAGTTTGTAGGAGAAATCAACATGGGACCCACATTGATAAAATTTGAGAAGAGAGGTCAAATGAAAGTCAAATAAGCAAGCAAGGAAAGAGTCCAAGCATGCCTTGGACGTCCAACATGGACCCCACACACGCCATTGGAAGCCAACAAAGAAGCTTCCATTTGTGCACAATTATTCCCGGATTTTTATGGAGCAGCAACTTAAAATGGCCATAATTCTCAAACCGAGTGTCGGATCGGCGCAATCTAGACAACGTTGGAAAGCACTTTTCAAGTAGATATCCGTCGAGCCCAAGATTAAATAAATCAGAGCTATATTGAGGGAGATATGACCTCAGGAAGTTGACTACTACAGTTTTAGGCGGGAATTACAAGAAATCTCAATATTTGGAAAGTTTCGTCCCTCTACAGCATCATGCAATTTTTAGAGATATTCTTAGAATTATAAAAGGGAGGTGTATGCATCAAGAAACCTAATAAGGCAAGGAGGTCTCTCAAATTTAAAAGTCTTTCCAAAGAAAGAAGCTAGCTTGGAGCCTAAGCTAAGCTAGAATCTCTACACAAGGAAACAAGAGCCCTAAAGATGAGAGATTCTTTACTAAAAAAAAGATTTGCTAAAAGTATAAAAAGGAACCAGCCAAGAGGGCTGGACGTCAATCACGTTGGGTAGCAATTTTGGAGGCTCTCTATCTCTCTTTTCCACTCCCATCCACCCTTTCTCTCTAAACCTTTTCTTCTTCTTCCCACTTCTAATTCTTTAGACATAGATTGAGAGATCATGTTGAGAGAATGAAAAGGAGAGAAGAATCTTAATTTCTTGTATTCGAAGATCAAGGAATAAAGACACTACTTTGATTGATTCTGCGTGTTTATGTAAGTGATTTAATTTTCTCTTTCTAGTTCTTTTATGTGTTTTGATTGGAGACAATATTTCACATAATTAGATCTAGGTTTTTGAAAATAAAATAAATGGATTAAAAGTCGAGAGACATCAAATAATCACTTGCATAATTTTTTTTCCTACTCTGAGAAGAGAGGACATTTTCATCGCATTGTCAATACTTGTACGATTGTCTAGATTCTAGATCTTTGGTACTACTTTTTCGCTTTTTATTTTCTTTCCACCCCTTTTGTTGTTATTTTCAAGTTAATATTCTTAATTTTTTTATTTACAAATTCTAGATTTAAAAACTCAACTTGCATCTTTCTATGTTTAGTAGAAACTTTCTATTCTTGTTATTTGTATAATATATGGTTAGAAAGTGTCTTTGTGAATACTTCATATTTAGAAATTGCATTAAAACAAGTTTTTGTTGCTGAAATCATGAAGATTATCAACTGATTAGAAACACTAAATTCGGATCTGATAAGTGAATAGTGAAAAATCCTGCACAGTTCAGCAGAACTGACCCAACTGGGTTACAAAAGTGCATGATTTAAAAACCAGGTAAACGTTAAGATTCTTGTCCAAAAAATAGCAGATTTAAAGTATGGTAGTTGGACTTTGAAACCCCAGGATTTCAGCCAAAAATAACCTCGGGAACCATGTCAACCAGAGGCTCAAACAGGGGTAGTTGGTAAGCCTGCGTTCAGATTTCAGCAACAAAACAGTTCAAGTAGGCATCTTTAGCTGATCATATCTTTTTCGTTATAAGTCCTTTATTGGTTTTTGTTTTTTTGTTGTGTTCATGCATCATCAGAGTATTGATCCCACCCATTAGATTTAGGTTCACACTATCTTAGGCCAGTCGTACAGTCCAGTGAAAACAGGGCTGCGCAATAGTTTCCATACTTAGAATTTTTTACAGCATGCATCATATAGTTAGAAACTTGCATAAAATTGCATTGTTAGCATTTAAGGCATTATAGATCATTCATATTTGCATAAAAACTGATTTTGGCAAGTAGGATCTAATTTAGGAAATTTTGTTTTGATTTTTTTATATATTAAACTGGTAGTTTGATTTGTGTGTTCTTTTGCAGGTTTTTAGATATTTTAGGATTGCTTAGATTAGGTTTCCTTTATTACAATAGTTCTTTTATTTTTTGAAAAGCATTGTAATTAAACTTTTTATATTTAGTTATCTAATTTAATTAGTTTCTATTTAGGCCAGATTTAGTGTTTATTTAGAACAGGTCAAAGTTGGAAGGTTTCTTGAAAAGCATTGCTCCCTGTGGATCGACCTGGATTTACCAAATTATTACTACAATCGTACCCTACACTTGGGGACCGATCAACAGTGCCCAACCTATACCTGCACAAACATAATAGGAACTGAAAGCTGCAGTAGAATATCATCTCGAACAGCTCAATTTATTCCCTAAAATTATAATATAAAAAAAGCAAGAGAACAGCAACATGACAATCATTCCAACATCAATAAGGCGTAAAAAACACAGTAAAGAAATTCTAGCTTAATCTGTTACTCAATTAGCAACCAAAATTTGTTGATTCCTTGAGGAAAGTTCATATCATAGCATGACCTATACGGATAACATATTGGTACTTGGAGGACATAGCTACTCCCATGCAGGGACTATGTTCCAGCTGGCCAAAACAGATAAATATAGCCCATCTTGTCGCGTCCAACTATAATAGGACCGAAGCTACCGGATACGCATTTCTGATGGGTCACGGATAACTACTCAGAAACAGACTTAGCTTAACATATCTGTACTTAGTGAACAGTTTCTCAATCTTAACAGACCGGATAAAGAAACAGGATACAAGCCACAGATAAACAGGGCATAGGGATGCATGTACTAGCCATGTAAATTCAAATACAGGTACAATTAATGCATGATGAATGCTTGTTATGGAAAGCACAACAATTACCAATCCTAGGGTCTAGATTGCCTAAAATCATTACTGATCAATATTATGCTACTTTAAGATTCCTGTTATTGGCGTTACTGAGGTTAACTCAATGAGGAGAACCCTAAAATAACACATTTTTTATTTAGCATTACTATACATAATTTTTAAGGCAATCAGTAGGTGTATGTTAGCCCAAAGCATCACCTATTTTGGTCACACAATGAATTAAGGATGATTAATGTACAAAAAGTCTACTTGGCCTGATGCCAGGACCGATGAGTGGCCTGACACCAGGCCAAGAGCCCTTGGATCTCATTTTCAAATGAGATCCAAGGGCTCTTGGCCTGGTGTCAGGCCACTCATCGGTCCTGGCATCAGGCCAAGTAGCAGGGCTCTTCTGCAAAAGCTAGCAGTAAATTAAACATTGGTTTGATTTTCCAGAAACTATATTTTCAGGGTTTTTTTTTATTAGGTGACTTCACAGCTAGCCGTACGTCATCCCACGGCCCCGATGAGTACGGCTAGCTGTGAAGTCACCTAATAAAAAAAAACCCTGAAAATATAGTTTCTGGAAAATCAAACCAATGTTTAATTTACTGCTAGCTTTTGCAGAATCACGGCTAGCCGTAAGTTTTAGAATTTCTGAAACTGAAGCTGGTTTGATTCTGTTTCAGTCCCTATTTCCATTCTATTCAGTCACATATTTCTGAAACATATATTTGAACAAATGTAACTCATGTTTGGGGTGTCAAAATCATCAATTATTCCTCTCGTAACATGCTTCTAATTCCTTAAAAATCAGTCCAGCCATTGAAAAACAAAAAATAAGTAAAAATTTCATGGAGCTTGAAATTGGTTATCTAACATGCATAATCATAAAACCAATGGTCTTAACATTCATGTGATGCAATAGACTCATTTATTTGCCTTAGTTTGGGTGTCTAACCAGTCTCTCACCACAACAAGTTGCACTTTTAGCGACGTTTTTATTTTTTCATCGATAAAGAAAGTTATTTCCCGACGTTTTTAATTTCGTCGGTAAAAGGTAGACTTTTGCCGACATTTTATTAAAAAATGTCGGTAAAATGCTTCATTTTACCGACGTCTTTTAATAAAACGTCGGCAAATTTCATTCTTAAATTAACTTATTTTTATTTTTATTTTATGTATTTTGCGGACGAAAAAAAATGTCGTTAAAATCATTTTTTAATTTTTAGTTATTTTTCTTTTTATTTTACCAATGGAAAAAAAACGTCCACAAAAATTTTTTAATTTTTATTTTTATTTATTTTGCCGACGAAACAAAACATCGGTAAAATGGTTTTTTAATTTTTATTTATTTTTCTTTTTATTTTACCGATGAAAAAAAAACATCGGCAAAAATCTTTTAATTTTTTTTTTGCCGACAAAAAAATACTTAGGTAAAATGATTTTTTATTTTTATTTATTTTTCTTTTTTAATTTACCGACAAAAAAAAAGTCGGCAAAAAGATTTTAATTTTTATTTCTATTTATTTTGCCGACAAAAAAAACGTCGGTAAAATGATTTTTTTATTTATTTTTCTTTTTATTTTACCGACGAAACAAAAACGTCGGTAAAAAGTCTTTAATTTTTATTTTTTTTATTTTGCCGACGAATAAAAACGTCTGTAAAATGATTTTTTATTTTTATTTATTTTTCTTTTTATTTTACCGACCAAAAAAAAACGTCGGCAAAAAGTTTTTAATTTTTAATTTTATTTATTTTGCTGACGAAAAAAAACGTCGGTAAAACTATCTGAATTCTAACTGCAATACTCAATGTGTTTGCTTCCTAGTTTGAAATGGGCGGTAAGACGGCAATACTCAAGTGATTAGCTTTCTGTTTTGTTGGTTGGTCAGGTGTGTGGCCGGAATCTCAGAGCTTCAATGATACAGGACTTGAACCCTCTCCACCAAGGTGGAAGGGAGCGTGTGACACCAATACCAAAGCTCCAGTCAAATGCAACAGGTCTCTTTCTATCCCTTTCAAAGTATCATTTTCTACAAAAATGAGAAAAGAAAAATCAATTCTGACAACATAATTTGCTTATTTTCTAACACTGCTTGAAATAAGAAAGTTGCATTTGTCAAAAAAAATCAATCCTGACCATGTGCTATTAGCACTACATGTTTTGATTCAATGGTTTGAACTTAAAAGCTTTTAATCCATAGTAGAACCCACTGAAGTCTAACCAGATTTGGAATTGAATTTTTCTACTCCAAAAAATTCTGATTAATTTCAACATTGATGGAGAGTATTGATCATTAATGCAAGTAAACTGTGCCCCAGCTATTGGAAAGTAAATAAGAGCTTCGCGATTTATCCACTTGGAGAAGTCCCAAATAGCACTCATCATAGAGTAACTCCCTCATCAAGGACCAATTAGACCCATATACATTAGTGAAGATCATTGTGAAGTCTCTGTTATTGCCACATAACAGGTTGCTAATTTATTTTGTCAATAAGATATTCGAGCAGCAATGAGAATGGAATGGAAGTTGTGCTAAGAGATGAAGCCCTAGCCATCTACCAGATCCGTTACAGTTATGCTAAGAGAAACGGAATTGGAAAATGCGGCTTTGCTTAGAAAGTTGTTGGCATGCACTCTATTCACTCTACTCCATAAAACAGAAAGAAGTTATGATTCCTTGTTGTAAGTCAGTTCTGCTGGAGGTATTTCGCTAACTGAAATTCTACCATTATAATTCTCTCTCCGAAATTGAAGTGGTATGATGAACTTAATGAAAATGATATAAGTAGGTTTCCCATCTTAGGGGTTAATTCTATAAAGGGAGAGTGAAATTGCCATCTCACAAGGGGCGAAAGTAGTATATAATTCTTATCAAGTGCAAGTTACAATAATCAAGTATATAATTCTTATCAAGTACAAATTAAAATTTATTTTGCAGATTCCACCTCCAGTTCCTCAAGTGGATGTTGTTTTGAAACCCCATCTCTATTGTACACGTACAACAAGCATTTTCCATAAGTTAAATTAAGAAAAATGAAAAACTGGACTGTCCAATGAGGACGTCCATATCACTGTAGCGACAAGCATCTATCCACTTCAGACGAGTTTGTCTGATTGGAATCTATCACTCTTTTTTACTTCACGACTTCATGAAAACAAACATTAGTTGTCTTGATGCCATTTGAAATGGACGCGGTAGAAGCTTCAACCAAACATGTTAAAACCGGATCCAATCAATTTTAAGCCAATAAGAGGAGAAAAGTAGAGATGGCAAACTGAACCTAAGTGTTAAGAATCCAACGTATTTAGGTCTAATTCGTTAACCGGGAGTCCGATTTACGAGCCGTCAGTAACTGCAAGTTAATTTCACCTCAAGCGAGGTGCTCATGTCAGTTTTTTATTTTTCCGGAGCCTTTTCCCGTTCCGGACCCCTAGCAGACCTTTTTTGAGCCTAAGTGTTAGAAGATCCTATGTTTTACTTCTAATTCTCTAATCGGAGTCTTATTTGCGAGCCGTCAGTTCCTACAAGTTATTCTGCCCTCAAGCGAAGTGCTCGCGCCAGTTTTCGATGTTTATGGGGGCCGTTTTCCGTTCCGAACCCTC
Organism: Litsea cubeba; assembly: GCA_012931725.1. NCBI lineage: Eukaryota > Viridiplantae > Streptophyta > Magnoliopsida > Laurales > Lauraceae > Litsea > Litsea cubeba. Next base: position 118,648,386 of record CM022946.1, read on the forward strand.
GGTAGGTCTTTTTCGAGCCTAAGTGTTGGAAAATCCTTTTTTATTTTTATTTTACGTCGGTAAAACTATCAGAGACTATTATCGACGAATTATATGACGTCGGTAAAATGAACATTTAGCGACATTTTTTGTAAAACGTCGGTAATGTTTAATTTTATTTTTAGGAAAATTAAAAATCAGAGTCCTTTACTGACGATTTTTTTTTTACCGACGAAAATTAGTGTCGGAAAATTTATCACCGACGTTTAATGTAAAACATCGATAAAGGTTGGTAGACTTTTTTACTTGGTTTCAAAAGAAAAATTAAATTAATTTTTACCAACGAAAATTCTATTTTTTGCGACGAAAAAACTTCGAGGGCAAATTTCCCACCTTTTTTTCCTATCTCCCGCCACCAAAACTCCTCTTTTCACTCTCTCCTCCTCTTCTCTCACTCTATCTGTTCTCTCACTCTCGCTCTCTGCTATTTCTCTCTCTTGATCGATCGATCTTAGTGCGCCCTCTCTCGCTCAATCTCTCTGCTCTCTTTCTCTGTCTCTCACTCTCGTACTCTCGCTCGATCTCTCTGCTCTCTCTCTCTCTCTCTCTCTCTCTCTCTCTCTCTCTCTCTCGCTCGATCTCTCTGCGTACGATCTCTCTACTCTCTCTCGCTCGAAAACGGTCTCCCTCTCTCTCACCGCTGCCTCTGCTCGGACCCTCATAATGTTGCTGCATCTGCATCTCTCCCCTCTCTTCGTCTCTATCTGATATTTCGGTAAGCCTCTTCTGCTTTCCTCAAGTTTTTCTTCCCTTTTTGTTTTGCCATATTACTTGTTGGATTTTGTTGATCTGTGAATGGTTTTGATTGTCGGTTTTCTTGATTTTTGCTTGAATTCGAAGAGATTGAGTCGGGTTTCCTCAGGTTTCCTGTTCTGGGTCTTGTTTGGATCGTCTGATTTAAGAATCTTTCTCTGGGTTTTTGGTGGGGATTATTGTTTTTTGGGAGATTTTGAGTGTTTGTGATCTGGGTTTTGTTCATACGTCGCCATCAATCTCTATTTCTGGCGGGGTTTCTGAATGGTGAAGGGATTTTGATGTTTTGGCCTTTTTATTTACATTGCCATGAACCAAAATTACTTTCTAGATTTTCCTTCTAAATACGTCTCTGGGGAGAGTTTTTTCTTTTGTTTTCCGGCCTGGGTTGATTTCTTTCACGGCTGAGAATAAGTCATTCCGGTAGGGGATGTTGCAACTTGAAAGAGATTGAATTTGAGAGAAGATTCTCAGGATTCAATGATCCCAAGTCGTCCTTTTCCTTTACAAATGCAGAGCCTGATGAATTTGTCAGGTTTTGGGACCGAAATTTTGTTTTTGGGGATATTTTGAGGTGGGGTCACTTGTCATTCTTCTTGCCAGGCCTCAGAATTTTGTTGGGGTTTTGTTCTATGGTGGGATGCTTTGAGATATATTGGTTTGGGATATGGAAAGAAAAAGATTTGGGAAAATGTGCAGGCTGTTGGAAGGCTTAGTAGCTATATCACTAGGGGTGTTTATACGGTTTTAGCACCTTTTCATCCTTTTGGAGGAGATGTGGACATTATCGTTGTCCAGCAGCAAGATGGTAGCTTCAAATCAAATCCCTGGTAGGTCAGGTTGGTGAGCCGGAGCAAGATTCCTTTTCAAGGAGGATTTTTTATTTTTTATTTTTGGATAAGCAATTATAATTTATTGAAAAATCAGAATACAAAGGGAAAATAAAAGAGGACTGGGATTTGTTGTTGGAGAAGGTTTTGTTTCTTGGTTCTTCTTCTGTGGTGCGCCAACGTTTAGTTTCTTGGTTCTTCTTCTGTGGTGCATGTAGCAGTGCCTGACTAATGGTAGGATTGGGGATTGAGGGGGGAGATTTCATCGCTATTTTTTTTTTCAACGGATGCATCAGGTCTGATTGAGGCAGGCCTTTACTTATCAGTTGTCATTCTGAACCGGTGCATCTCAGCTAAATAGTTATAACTTACAGGATTATCATGTTAAGTTTGTTACTCGCGTGGGATTGGTTCAGATCAGTCTTGTTTATTAACATTTGTTTCATGGGTGTTGATATCACATTTGTACAGCTCATTATGATCAAGATGGGCTATTATTAGTGTTTTAGCTTGGATGATACTTCTATTCTGTGAATAAAATAAATTTTGTTGGATTTGGTTGTTTATTGAAAGACGAACTTCTTGTGATTGTCAGATCCATGATCAAGTCTTCATGGCTCATTCTAAATTTTTTTTTAATACATGTTTCTAGTTGAATTATGTGGTCTTTTTGGATCTTTGTAATTTGAGTGCAGGTTGCAGTTTACATCTAAATGAAGGTTCAAACCTGTTATCGTAGTTGTTTTATTCTGTGCTATGATTAGTTACCAGTAATCACAGTTGAGTTATAGGTAGCCTCACTACAGGGTAATAGATAAATTGCAAAATACAACCACAAATCCACCTCCAAACCAATAGAAAAACTACATGTTTCTAGTTGAATTATGTGGTCTCTCTCTCTCTCTAATCCAAATTCATAGCACAGAGAGAGTCTAGAGTCTTGACTAGTATAGAGTAAGGGAGCCATGGAAGCATTGCTTGTAAATCTTATTAATCCTATTTATATATATCATAGTCGCAAAAGATGCCAAACGGAGGGAAAAAATGGGTCAAACCAGGAGAGTTGTCACGTCAAGTGCAAGCATCCAATTATTTATTAAAGAGAAAAAAAAACAATTAAGCAGAATGCAGAAAAACTTGCATCTCTAGGGCTCCAGCGGACTGCACGTGCTTTATTTGGTTCGGCTAAAGAGATAAACGAGAAGGGAAAAAAGAACGTCATTGGGAATGATAAGGATGAGAACTACATTCCCACAGAAGATGATGATGTAGATGATGAGACATCTTGGTCTCAATCGGATTAGGTAATCGTTATGTGAATGTCTATGACATGTACTTTAAAAATATTATTTTTGATGTTGACACTCGTGCTAAAATGATTTCCATTTCCATTTAATGTAAGTTGCTGACATTCACTTTACTAATACTATTGATTTTTGCTATTAATTATTTATTTTCCTTGTCATTTTGCTTTAATCCATATTGAAGATATGCCTCGGGATAGTAGGGTGAAACGTGCTCGGACTATCGCAGCTGCACTCAGTTTAGCTGGTGTAGAGAGCACACATGAGGCCTTACCGACCATAGAGTCCTTACCGACTCAGCCTCTGACCACACAGCCCTCACCAAGTCAGCCTCCGACCACACAGCCCTTACCAACCCAGCCTCAGTCGTCCCAGATACAGCCGAGTCCTCATACTCAGGGTAGCAGCGTAGGTGAGAAGATTATGACCTTTTAAAATCCTGAATTCACCTCAATTTAATGATTTGTGTTCACTAATTCATTTAGCATTGTCATCTTAACAGCATCAGCCCACCCTCTTCGCAACAGAGCCGTGTAAGGGGTGTTACGCGAGGGAAGAATGCGACGAAGCTTAGAAGACAGCTGGGTCATAACATCCCCGTTCTGATCCCCATCTCCAGTCATAGGCCAAAAGGGAAACATGCCCCATTACTGGTTAACCATCTTGGGTTAGCCATTAGTGATGTTGCCCCAGTAACGCCCCATGGTTGGAAGAAGCTTGACAGTGGGATCAAGCTTGCCGTTATTACTACAGTTCAGGTAAACTGAAACAAGAAATATCTACCCAAATTATTATAGTTGTGCTCCTCATTACAATATCTGATTATATTTTGTTATTACTAATCTTTATATGGCTCTCTCTTAATTGCAGCAATTTTTTGATATCAGGGACTACGATGGCGATATGCAGATCAAGGCGGACATTGACCGCCAATGCGGAACTTTGTATAAGAGTTGGAAGTACGAGCTGCATAGTCACTATCTCGAGTTGTTGGAGCATGGGTTCCACGGCCCCAGGACCACACGGCAGAGGGTTGTGATCCAGCTGATTGGCAGGTGATGATTTCACAATGCTGGGAATCACCAGCTTGGAAGGTAACTTTGGGATGTTGATAAGTCCACAAAATTTAGTTTTCATGAATCATTTTATGTTACCTTGTGGACTTAATTAGGGTAATTTGCACTCGATTTCATAGAATTTCATAATTCCATGCATTTGAGCATCAAAGTTGGAATTTTAGTCAAAATCATTCAAAATCATCAATCTTGCATGAATTTTATGAAATCATTAGTTTACATCATCTTAGTGTCACACAAATTAGCTTTTTGATTCCTACATCATCAATTAGATCATGGAAAATCATCCAATGGTGCATTCATATGCATGATCTCATTCGGATCCCATGCATGACATTTATGAATTTTTATATATATGAGGGCTGAATTATTATTTTTTATTCTTGTAGGGAACTTCAGATTCTTGGGGCCTGCGGAGAGATGAAACTCAAGAAAAAAATCAAAAGAAGGAAAGATTGATGAAAGAAAAAGAAGAGAATAAATTCACAAAGCAATCCAAGCCAAGCTAGAGCCCACTCGTAGATCCAAGTCCAGCGGCATGGTGGATTACATGAGAAAGAATCCAATTAATTGCCTTGCCATTATTTTGTCAACATGATCATTAAAAAAAAAAGGGGGAAAGACCAAGTCAAGAAGTTTTGTATATGGAGAGAGAAACTTGGAAAGTCTTATCATGGTACACATGGCACTCATACAAGGCAACTATTGTGCATTGAATCTATATTACTAAAGGGATGTACTCTTCCTCACATAAAGACACCTGGCGCAACCTCAAACTTTTTGTAATGCGATTTCCGGAGTTGCCCTTATCCCTAAAATCTCTATATCTATTACACACTCAAAAGACCTAAACTATCTCCATGAATAATCATCTTCCACTCAAAAGCCTAAAATCTCTCCATGAGATCCCTAAATAAGCCAACACACCAGATGTGCTAAATATATATCAATCAATTCATGGGTCCCGGCCCGCATCATTTGATTTTATGGACGGTTAGAATAAAGATGGTTGACCCCATTCATCTGGGTCCCACTTAAAAATATTTGGTCAATTTGTTATGTCTATGATCATTTGATCCTTTGATCTTTCTTAAACAATTCAAGGGTCTCATCCCTCATAATATGATTTTATAGACGGTTAGAATAGAGATGTTGGACCCCATTGATTTGGGGGGTTCCACTTAAATAGGTTAGGTTTGGTCAATTTGTGAGGTCTATGATCATTTGATCCTTTGACCTTTATCAAGCAATTCATGGGTCCCAGCCCGCATGATCATATGGTTTTATGAATTGTTAGAATATAGATGGTGGACTCCATTCATCTTTGGGGTCCCACTTAAATAAATTAGGTTTGGTCAATTTATGAGGTCTATGATCATTTGATCTTTATCAATCAATTCATGGGTCCCGGCCCGCATCATATGTTTTATGGACGGTTAGAATAGATATGGTGGACCCCATTCATCTGAGTCTCACTTAAACATATTTGATCAATTTGTTAGGTCTACGAACATTTGATCCTTAGATCTTTTTAAATAAATTCATGGGTCCCATCCCGCATAATATGGTTTTATGGACGGTTATAATAAAGATGGTGGACCCCATTCATCTGGGGGGTTCCACTTAAATAGGTTATGTTGGGTCAATTTGTGAGGTCTATGATCATTTAATCATTTGATCTTTATCAAGCAATTTATGGGTCCCAGCCCGCATCAGATTATTTCATGGACGGTTAGAATATAGATGGTGGACCCCATTCATCTTGGGGGTCCCACTTAAATAGGTTAGGTTTGTAAATTTGAGAGGTCTATGATCATTTGATCATTTGATCTTTATCAATCAATTCATTGGTCCCAGCCCGCATCATTTGATTTTATGGACGGTTAGAATAAAGATGGTGGACCCCATTCATCTGGATCCCACTTAAAAATATATGGTCAATTTGTTAGGTCTACGATCATTTGATCCTTTGATCTTTCTTAATCAATTCATAGGTCCCATCCCGCATAATATGGTTTTATGGACGGTTAGAATAGAGATGGTGGACCCCATTCATCTGGGGGGTTCCACTTAAATAGGTTAGGTTTGGTCAATTTGTGAGGTCTATGATCATTTGGTCCTTTGATCTTTATCAAGCAATTCATGGGTCTCAGCCCGCATCATATGGTTTTATGGACAGTTATAATATAGATGGTGGACCCCATTGATCTTGGGGGTCCCACTTAAATAGGCTAGGTTTGGTCATTTTGAAAAGGTCTATGATCATTTGATCATTTGATCTTTATCAATCAATTAATGGGTCCCGACCCACATCATTTGATTCTATGGATGATTAGAATAAAGGTGGTGGACCCCATTCATCTAGGTATATTAGGTCAATTTGTTAGGTCTACGATCATTTGATCTTTTGATCTTTTTAAATCAATTCATGGGTCACATCCCGCATAATATGGTTTTATGGACGGTTAGAATATAGATGGTGAACCTCATTCATCTCGGGAGTCCCACTTAAATAGGTTAGGTTTGGTCAATTTGAGAGGTCTATGATCATTTGATCTTTATCAATCAATTAATGGGTCCCAGCCCGCATCATATGATTTTATGAACGGTTAGAATAGAGATGATGGACCCCATTCATCTTGGTCCCACTTAAATATATTAGGTGAATTTGTTAAGTCTATGATCATTTGATCTTTCTTAATCAATTCATGCCTCACCTAAAGAATAAAACATTTGGAAAAAAACATAAAGATCAAATTAGCAACAAAAAAAAGGACTCACAAGTTTACTAATTAATAAATTTATTAAAAATAATTCATATCAGTCTGTGCATTTGGTGGTTTTGTGGTTATCCACGGGGTTTTGCTAGTAGTGTTTAAAGAGAATGAAATCTGAGTTCTTATGGGAAGCCTCAATCTTGGCATGCACGTTGAGGATTTTTAGTGGAGAATTTTTTTTTTTGGAAAGATGTGCACACCAAACCTAACTTGGTAGCACAGAAGTTATAAATAAAGTCACATGAGGGGGCTATGGGGGATCATCTCATTCCACAAAGCCATCTCACGTCCAGCCTCTTTTCGCTACTTCTTTTATTTCTCTACCTTTTCTCTCTCTAGAAAAAAAAGAGAAAATTTTGTGGGTATTCTGGAGCCCTGTTCCAGAACTAGATTAGAAGAGTGTGAGAGAAAATTGTAATTGCCATGAAGTTTTCAATGAAAATCATATCTTTTGCAATGGAGAAGTAGATTCTTTTTTATCGGAGCACAAAGTGAAGTTAAGTGATTTTATTTTCATTCTATGTCTTTAATTTAATCTTTATGTCTCTATGATGCATGTTTAGTAGAATAATAGATCTGCTTTCGCGCCGCAGGCAAACCTCCGCTTTATATTTTAAATAAGTTTCTTTTTGATCAGTTAATCTTCTTTTGATAGAATATACTTAGGTTTTTATGCCTTTGATATTTTATGCTTAATTTGTTAACTGACACTTAAAGTAATTAATAATTTTATGAGGTGATGGAGATCTTGGGTTCTTCTGCTTAAGAATTGAATTTCAAAAAGAATATCCTCCGGATCAGAAACATTGAGTTGTTTCTGGTCTGAGTTATTTGTAAGGCAAAAGATTAAATTATAGTATGTGGTTTGAGAATTGAAATTAATTAATGGAGTCTTTGTTGCTCTGATCTACCTTTATCATTATTATTATTCGTTCATCTTGCATAGTAGCCTTATCTCTCATTCAAATCTTGATCTGTTTTTATATTCATCATTATAGAAAAAAATCAGATTTTAATATAAAAAAAAGATTCCAGTAGTGCTCCATGTGGGATTCGACCTGTACTTGCCATTGTTTCAAAGAAAAAAAAGACAGCTGTGCACTTGCAGTATTAAAAGATTGAATTTAATTTCACATCAAGTTTTTGGCGCCGTTGCCGGGGAGCCAAATCTGGAATTTTTTTAATTTTTTTTAGTTTAATCTGATTTTTGTTTTTGTGCATTCGCATTCGTTATTGTTGACACAAAAAAATGTCACTTTGCCTCTTCAAGATCCAAAGAGCTACATGAAGTCGCAACCTGCCATAAATAGGCAATGCTACTTCCAAAAATCAAATCTTGTCAGAATCAAACAAAAAACTGCAAGATCCTTCAAGACAGCTAAAAGAGGAGTACACAAGAAGTTTCGGGCCATTTCAAAATCATTTGGCCTAACTTCGCTTCTCCGATAGCCGAAAAGGAGCTCTCGGCGGCAAAAGCATCTGAGACACCAAATCTTCGATTAGAGCCGATGGATGGTCTCAAAATACTTCCAAAAGGCTCCACGTCAAGTTTCGAGTCAAACTGACAACGTTTGACCCTACATCAACCCCCGAACAGCTAAATCAGGCCTCTCAGCGGCGAAGCTCTCCGGGTACATGGTTTCCAAGACAGAGCCTATGGATCACTTAAAATGACTCCAATAGGTTCCCTGTCAAATTTCGAGTCAATCGGACATCGGTTGACCGCACATCAAACCGCGACATCTTCATCGCGACAAAAGCGAGTCTACTGGTGATAGGACCCCAAAAGGCTTCAAAACTCAAACAAAAGCCTATGGTTGGTCTTATTTATTGCTCAGGAGGCCTCACACAAAATTTCAGGTCATTCCGACACCGTTTGACCCAGTTTCAGCTTCTGACGAAAAATCGGCAGCTCTGCGCGACAAAGTCTTCGGCTTTCTCAGGAAATTGGAAACTTTGCAAAATGAAATGCAAGGATTCCCATCAGGTTTCCTACAGGGAAATCAGGCCAATAAATGGTCAAAATGTCAAGGAAAAGTACAGGAGAAAAAAAGAATAAAAAAACAGCAAAAACGGACACAAAACGGGACAAAAAAGGGGGAAAACCTCGCCAGGGTCGCAGGCGACCTTGGAGCCCAGGGTCGCCGGGAAGTCCCCGGAAACCCCGGTTTTCGCCGTTTTTTCGCGATTCGAAGAGCCTAGCCTCTGGTACTTTCCAAAATTCATGCTTTTGAGACACCAAGTCCTCTGACATCCGTCCAAAACACGGGTCAATCATCAAGAGTATCGAAAACAATATTGATCGCCACCCGGTCAACCAAAAAAAAGTGTGCTTTCTACCCGACCGATCGAGAAATCGACAGGACAGATGGCACCGACCCGCTGTTGGCAACAAACACCTGAAATTACATGGTCATCTGATGTCGATCTACATGAAGATCCATCGATGATCATCGCCAGAAGAATCCCAAAAGACGCGGCACGGCCCGCGACTCTTCAACTGCTCGGCGACCACTTAATGCGATTAATTGACTAGCTTTATTACAGTCATTAATCCATTTCTTTGGACGGCCCAATCAGAAGCAAGCATCCGGGAGTTACAAGTCAAGAAATTCATGGCATTTAACACATGAAACTCCTCCCATCATGGCGATTAAAGGCAATTAAATGCCCTCAATCTCCTCCGGCCAATCAGAAGCCTAGAAAAAGGAGTTACAAAATAAAGAATTCAATTCTGTAACTCCTCCCATTATGCGGCTTAATGACAATAAAAGCCCATAAACCCTCCTAAATGGCTATCAAAAAGCCTATAAATAGGAGAGCTCTCCAAGAAGAAAGGACAGCAAAAAATATTCAGAAAACAGCAGACACACAGACAGAGGCATAGAAATTCAGAGAAGGAAAAGAGAGAAAACTCTGCGGAAGTTCTACACCGGCCACCGCTATAAGGTGACAAAAGTCCCTTGGGGGTACCCCCCCCCCCAAGGTCCTTGCCTTCTCCTCCTGCCTCCAATGGCTTAGATGTGGCTTTTCAGCCCGTCTACTCGGCTTTTTATTGGACATAGGACTTCCTTTTGGTCATTGTCCTCTAAAAACCTGAGGTTATAGCCAAGCCAAGCGAATCAATAACATCCTCTGTTCTCATCTGCATGGATGATGGCGAAGCCCACATATGGCTTGCGACCGTCAATCTAAACGAGTCCCCCACAATCTCCTGAGAAGTTAGATCCTCATTTTCTCGCTTTTCATTGTAGTTTGTATTTTTTCAAAAGAGACAAAAATCACAACTCTTGTCTTTCATTATTGATAAGGATTGTAAATCGGCTATAAACGCCAAAATCGGCTATAAACGCCAAAAATCGGCTATAAACGCCAAAATCGGCTATAAATGCCAAAAAAAATCGCCTTTCACGGCAAACCAAGAAAAATGTCTCTTTTTCTTAAATATATGTGCAATGGAAAACTTAAAAGAAGTTGATTTCCTTTTTACTTGTGAAGGTTGATCTCCGGATCACCACTTGCAATTCCAAGTAAAAATAGAAAATCTGGCACACCCACACAAAAAAAGAAATGTTGATGCACGCCCCTGCCCCCCTGGTTACGAAAAGGGTCGGACCCGACGGACTCTCACGTCCGCCGATGCCTCGGTAGGAACCGAGCAGGAGCGCGGTCCATCAAGCTGGCACACCCGGTGGGACTCGTTTATTTGAGAACACGATGCTAGAAATGAAATATTTGCATATCATATATTTTGCTCTATGCTTATATTTCTTTTCTCGATTCCTTGGCTACTTTATAATTGGTGGCCTATGTTGAATTCCGCAAAAAAAAAAAAACACAAAAAAAAAAATCAGTTTTTTCAGTTTGGATTCAAAATTGAGAAACTTTGATCCTCTCCCTTCTGGGCACTGGCGCTCACGGAAATCGTTGAGACCGTGTTCGGATCGGGGATTGGGCCATTGTTTCTCTTCGATGAGTTCATTAAAGATCTAAAAAAAAAAAAAATGAGATGAGATTTTTTGTTTGGAAATTTCTAATTCTTTGAATTTATTTCCACTCTTTCTCTTTTCAAAAAAAAAAAACACAAAAAAAAAATCAGATTTTTCAGTTTGGATTCAAAATTGAGAAACTTTGATCCTCTCCCTTCTGGGCACTGGCGCTCACGGAAATCGTTGAGACCGTGTTCGGATCGGGGATTGGGCCATTGTTTCTCTTCGATGAGTTCATTAAAGATCTAAAAAAAAAAAAATGAAATGAGATTTTTTGTTTGGAAATTTCTAATTCTTTGAATTTATTTCCACTCTTTCTCTTTTCAAAAAAAAAAAACACAAAAAAAAAAAATCAAATTTTTCAGTTTGGATTCAAAATTGAGAAACTTTGATCCTCTCCCTTCTGGGCACTGGCGCTCACGGAAATCGTTGAGACCGTGTTCGGATCGGGGATTGGGCCATTGTTTCTCTTCGATGAGTTCATTAAAAATAAAAAAAAATATATATATATATAAAAAAAAAAAAAAGACATAGACCACTAAGGTTAAACCAACTGTGTTCTTTGATCATGGTTGATTCAAAGAAAAGCCTTGTCCAGAGTGTGGAGACAGCTTGACTGTTCTAGGCAAGGGTCCTCCAAACGGGTTCATTAAGTAATCCTACCCTTACCTGGGGGCGATTCTATCAATCAGGATTTCATAAGACCGGGTTAGGAGGCCTATGTGTACTCTCTCGTCTTTTAAATAAATTTTTTTAAAAAATAATAAATTTTAAAAAAAATAAAATAAAAATTTTAAAATAAAAAATAAAAAATAAAAATTTTCAAAAAAAAAATTTCTTAAAATAAAAAAAATAAAAAAAAATCTTTAAAAAAAAAAATCTTTAAAAAAAGATTTAAAAAAAAAAATCTTTAAAAAAAAATCTTCAAAAAAAAAACTTCCGTCATTTTGGGTTTAGATTGGAGAAATCTTGGTCTTCTCCTTTCTGAGCACTGGCGCTCACGGAAATCGTTGAGACCGTGTTCAGAATGGAATGCCTTTTGCTCTCTTTGATGAACCCGATATTGGCTTTTCAAAAAAAAAAAAACTCGTCATTTTTAGATTCAGATCCGAGAAATTATGGTTCATTTCTTTATGAACACTGGCGCTCACGGAAATCGTTGAGACCGTGTTCAGATTGGAATACCATCTGCTCTCTTTGATGAATCCAATCTTGACCTTTCAAAACAGAGAATCTCATCTCATAGATGCGGTCTCAAAACATTTGTGTCTAGCGGTACTGGTACGCCCTTTCAGGGTCTACTGTATTGCGACCGGCACATTTGTAACTCCAACTTTATATTCTTCTTACCTCGAGCAAGCTCTGCTTCTCGATAAGTCGAATTTAAGTTCACAATTGCTTCTAGCAGTCACTGGGACGCTCATTCTGGGCTTACCATACCTGCGATCAGAACAATTGTACCCTCTATGGCGTTTTGCCTTCTTCATGTTGCTTGGGTCATCTTCCTCTAGCAATTTGAAAAGACGAAACCATAGAACTTCCCATTTATGATCATTATATTCTTGTGATTACTAATGGATGTGGTCTTGTTTCAGAAATTTTCGAAAAACTAACAATGGCAGCTTCACTAACCATTACTTTCGATGAAAACAAGCACCAACTCATGCTTCAACAGAAGCAAACCACGCGCACTTACAAGCGCCCCATCAGCTGCCGAAGCGTCAACTCCCTCGGCAACTCTCTGAACTCCGGGTCGACCTCGACTCCCCGGACTATCGTCTTTGGGAAGCTGGGACCATTCCCGCTTCCCGAAGAACAAACTGCTCCCTCCAAGAAGCAGAAACTCGCCTCTCAACGTGTCACTACTGTGACACCAAAGGCGAGCAGCGGAAGGCCTGAAGCCCGTGGCACCCCCACGAAGCCTCAACCTGCAAGCAACCAGGTCTATCCCAAGACTTGGTCCCCAAGACCTTCACCAAAACAAAGAAGGTCCCAAAAATCCACTAAGCCAGCATTCCTGGCCCCACTCAAGGAGAACCAGTTCTACCCTCTTGCTTACATGAAAGAGGAGAGACCCATCTCCAACCTGACTTCCAAGTCATCCCAGCATGAGCCGGCTTGTTCCTACAAGCCCAAAATCAAGTCATGCATCACAAGGCCTCTGCAAGCACCTGCTAAGGCCTACAAACCTGCAGTTCGACCCTTCATCTCTACAGGGGCCGAACTCCAAAAATTCAAAGCTTCGCTGCAACAAGCGAAGGACAGGGTTCGCATCTTGTCCTTGCCCAACTGCAAAGAAGACAGGCTCGGCTGCTGCGCCAGAGGGAGCACATCCTTCATCGTCAAAGCCCAGCCAGAGCTGACCGAAGCTCAAACTGCTCGTTGCATACGCCGCCGCGCGTCATACCGGCAAAAGAGACTAGAGAAGCAAAGGACCCAGCCTCCTACACTTCAAGTCTCTCCCAAATGGGTCGAAAAAGAAAGACCCAACGAAGTTGCTGCCGTCCATATGGTTGGAAAAACCAGAAGGCGCCAAAAATCAGCAACAAAAATCCATGTCCGACGTCCGACGACCCGCAGTGTCTCAAGGACAAGAAGACATTCAGAAGAATCCCCTGCTCCTTCAAGCAAAGGACAGCAGAGTGATCCTTCCTCAAGCTCTTCTTCAAAAAGAATGAGCCCCAGCTCAGTCACCAGGACAGTTTCTTCGTTTGAATCACGAAGGATGAATGTCTTGGCTACAAATTCTGAGCCACCACCCCGCAATCCACCTCCAGAAGATGCGATCACCCGCATCCAGCAGTTGGAACAGGGCCAGCAGAGGATCAAAACTCTGATGGAAAACCTTCTCCTCGCCTTCCAAAATCAGGCGAACAATGAACCTCCTCCGAATCATCAAGACGGCGAGGTAAATGGAGAAGAAAATGAGTCACGCGCCCTTACCAAAAAGGACGCAGACAGTATCCTCGCCAAAGCAAAAGAAGAGGATATACTCAAGGAGCATGGGATCAAGCCACCATATCCCTTATGGATGGACTCGGTCCCGTTCCCCACCAAATTCAAGCATCCTACTCTCCAAACATATACGGGGAAAGGATCAGCCAGACAGCACGTCATCCACTTCAAGATCCTGACGGGAGCTATCGCGGATCAAGATGCACTCAAGATCCGCCTCTTTGCAAGTACCCTAAAAGGTACGGCCTTCGATTGGTACTCCACTCTGCCGGAGGACTCAATCCAAAACCGGGCCATGCTAGAGACACACTTCCTGACTCACTTCAAAGGTGAAGATCATCCCGCTACTATGGCTCAGCTGTGCAGCCTAAAACAGGGGGAGAATGAATCAACATATGACTTCATTCACAAGTGGAAAGCAATGGCATACAAATGCTCTGATGTATTGCCACAAGCGTCGCTAGTCGACATCTGCCGAAACAACATGAGAGCCAGAATCCGCTCCATGATCATCGGCAACAAATCAAAAAACCTGGGAGAACTCCTAGAAGCTTCCATGGAAGCTGAAACGGTGATTAAAGACCTCAACAGTCAGAAATCATCAAGAAAAGAGCCAACCGCCGTTGCAACCTCTAAACCAAAGAAAAAAGAGGTCCTCAATGTGCAGACCAAGTCAGCTCCTCAGCCACCAAAGAAAGCTGAAAACAAAGCTGCTGGTAAGAGACCTGAACTCTCAGACGCCTTCAAAGAACGAGTAGAGAAGAAATACCCGTTTGATGAAGATGTTGATGAAATCTTCGGAGCTCTTGTGGCAAACGGCAAGCTCACCTTGCCTGAACCAAAAAGACCGGGTGATGTTGGCAAAACCAACGATCCTCGGTACTGTCCATACCACCAGATGATCTCGCATCCTCTCAATCAATGCTTCGTTGTGAGAGAGAAAATAAATGAGATGTGGAAAAACGGAGTCATCACCTTTGACAAAAACTATGGGTCTGCCTCCATTAACATGGTGACATGTGGACAAACATCAAAATCACCAAAGAAGAAGATCACTACTTCCTTCAAGGTGACAAACTCAATCCAATCGTCCGAGGAACTGGTTCCTTACCCGACACCAGACGGACAACCGATATGGGTACATCCCGATCTCCTGGAAGATGAAAATTGGGAGGTCGTGAAAACAAAGCCTACAGCTCAACAGCGAAGGCAGGCTAGGAAACATCTCCTCAAGCTCAAACGGCAAGAGAAGACCCAGCCAAAACTACAAGTCAAAGAAAAGGCAGAGGCTTCCTCTACCGCTTCGCTGGAGGCAACAAAAACATCCCTTCCAGAGACTTCAAAGGAGGTAAGGAAATTCACTCTCAGTGATTTCATGCCACCTCAATTCAAAGAAGCCATGCAGGAGGCATCATACTCTTGCAATTCGGTAGTTGGATTCTCCATTGATGGATACGAATCCAGCGACACCGATGATGGATTCGAATCCAACTACACAGATGAGTGAGAGGAGTCCCTTGAAACAGGAGAATATCTCTCCGATGAAGAATGGGTTCCTGAGTCTCATCTTATGCCAGTAATCTAGTATAACCCCCTACAGCCACAAGGATCCTGGTCCGATGATGAAGAAGACCAAGAGGCTGTACAAGAAAATGCTGCTGACTCAGCACCTCTCATTACTCCAGTGGGAATCAACCATGTTGAGCCACAAAGAGTTGATGAAGAAGATGATCCGGCTCCCATGCCCGATCTTGAAGAATATGCAAGGATCTTGCAGCGACTCGCTCTAGAACAAGAGCAAGAACGCATCAACGAGCCTCCTCGCAACCCAGAGCCTGAAGTCCTTGAAGACCACCAGGTACACCCTCCCTTAACTCCTGAAAATGGAGAAAATTGCTGGATAGACGATCCTCTTACATCCGAGGATGAGTCTGACTCCGATCAGACAACGTCTCCCGTCAGAGCTTCTTGTAATGTGATAATTCGGGATTATAGCTCTTCCGAAGCATCATCTGATGAGAGCACTTACACTCCGGCGACGCCTAGCAATGTATCTTCTGAAGCCACCTCATCTCACGTGACTTTCACTGAGATGACACCCTCTCAGGTTTCTTCTCCTGAGACTGTGACTTCAAAGTTCACACCTTCCTGACTGAAGAATTCCCAGCCATTGATGTTTGGGATGATGAATTAGTCAACGAAGAAAGGTTGCTGGATGCTGTTCAGGACTTGTTCCCGGAAAATGCTCCATGCAACACGATCACTGAGGATGGCAACTCTGCTGCTAATTCATCCTCAGCAAATGAAAAACGACAGCCTCTTGATCCCGAAAACAATCTTCCAAACGAAGACCCTTCTCAAGAAGCTCTCGAAGTTGGTAGAGGCACCCGCTCTGGCCGGGACTACCACAAAAATTACAACCAATCTTCCTTTACATATGTAAATCCTTCGGGAAAAGATGTTGTAAGCGCCCCTAGTGGCAACAATGATGAACATGCAGGCCCTAAGGAGGCTTTCAAGTATGACTTGATTGAACACTTCAAGCACATACCTGCACGTCTGCACATCCTAGATTTGTTGCGAATGTCTCCGCACACTCGTGATAATCTCATCTCGGAATTACAAAAGCTGAATGAGGATGTCGACAAACATGCCCCGCAAGTCCTCCAAATTGAAATGGATTACCGGGTCAAAAACTCAGAAGCCTCCTCAAAGGGAGAAAAGAAGAAAACTGAGGCATCATGCATTGAATGCCTCTCGGTGAAAAAAGCAACCAGTGCAACCATCGCCTTCACAAAGGACAACCTCCTACTTGGAGAAACCAGGCATAACCGACCCCTGTACTTCACAGGGTATATCAAGGAAATGCCTATGCACAGAGTTCAGATCGACCTAGGTTCTGCACTCAACCTCATCTCCACATCGGCTCTTGAGGAGTTGGGCATCCCACCCAGCAAGCTGAGCCACACATCTGTATCTATCTTTGGATACGATGGGAGTACTCAAAGGCTTATCGACAAAATCAGGTTCAAATTGCAGATCGGTGATCTTATCTCTGAGGTCACAGTGTATGCAATAAAAACCCCTTCATGCTACAACATCCTTCTCGGACGCCCTTGGATCCACGAGAATGGTGTTGTCCCTTCAACTCTACATCAATGCATCAAGTTTGTTGGCGACGACGGCATGATACATCGAGTCTTTGCGGACAGAAAACCCTTCAAAGGTAAAGAAGTCCACTTCGCAGACTCACAGATGTATGAAGGTGAAAAAGAAGAAGAGGAGAAGCACACAGCATCCTTTGCCGAAAATCTCCAGAAAGATAAAGGCAAAGCTCCTCAACAATCACCGGAAGAAAACAAACCATCCGGTAAATCTGAAGAGAGCATTCAAACTCCCTTCATCATCTCCCTTAAACCTTCAAAGCCTTTGGTCATCACAACTAAAGTGAAGAAGGCAAAGCAAAAGCCTGGGGGCAAATTTGTTGTCTCATTCGTGTCTATCATGCAAGACACGGACTCGGATTCAGAGCCAGAAGACGACACATCGTCAAGCCAAGCTGATACTCAGCAAGTTCAGCCTGCTCTCACTCCAATGGAGATAACTTCTGACATAGAAGATCCTACGTCAGCTTCCTTCGTTGTTCCAGCAACTTCAGCAAAGGAAAAGCCGATCTTCTTCCATAGATCGGATGCTTCTTCATCAAACTCCATGCTTGAACCTTTCCAAAATAAAGGTATGCCTCAACTATCCTTATACAGTTCTGTGGCACAAGCTATTATGAAGAAAATGGGCTATGACGCTCAAAACCCAGTCGGTTTGGGAGAAGGACGCAGGTATTCTCACGCCATTGGGGCCCGTCTTGACCAAAAGCCAGCTGGAAGATTGGAGACTCTACGGCTATGTAAAAAAGTCTTCACACGGGTTAGGGTATGATCCCGACACTCCCTTGAGACAGTTGACACAAAGGCTTAAAAGTCAATACACTGACCAAGCCTCAACTTCTCAAGTCCATGAAGACATTGATCTCCCTGGATATTTCTTTGATGAGTCACCTGACAAAGATCCAGGAAGCTCATCCAATTGGCACGATTTCTCCGAAAATGAAGAGGAGTTGTCCGATGGAACAGACGTGTGGTCTTCTGACCCAGAAGAACCCTCATCTCCAAAAGAAGTAGCCTACTTCGACCCGGTTTCAACAGGCGATTGGGATCATCTCATAGCAAGCCTTGGGAAAATCACCGATCAAGAAGACCCGTGGAAAGGAACAAAACCTTGGTCTGGAAATGCCTTTGAAAACCCAGAAGGTTTCGTTGAGCTGGAAGCCTCCGAAAATATTGTGGAGGAACCACCTTCGAACCTTCCAACAGAAGATCCTGTTCAAAAGATAGACTTGGGAACACCAGATAACCCACGTCCTGTATTCATAAGCAAGAATATAAAGGATGATGAGTTACCCGAGTATATCGCCTTTCTTCGTGAGTTCGTTGATTGCTTTGCATGGTCTTACGCTGAAATGCCAGGCTTAGACCCCAAAATAGCGGTTCACAAACTCAATCTTCAAGAAGACATCAAGCCTGTCAAGCAAGGCCAAAGAAGATTCCGTCCAGATGTGATGGATAAAATTGAACAAGAAGTTCAAAAACTCAAAAGCGTCGGCTTCATCCGTGAGGAACAACATCCTGAATGGTTGGCCAACATTGTCCCCGTGACAAAGAAAAATGGGCAGATCAGGGTCTGTATTGACTATAGAGACCTGAATGGCGCATGCCCTAAAGATGAATTTCCGCTCCCCATACCAGAGGTAATGATTGATAATACCTGTGGATTCGAGCGAATGACATTCATGGATGGTTTCTCTGGCTACAATCAGATAAAGATGCATCCTGAAGATGAAAAACATACATCTTTTCGGACCCCATTTGGCGTGTATTGCTACACTGTCATGCCATTTGGTCTGAAAAATGCTGGTGCCACATATCAGAGGGCTATGATGAAAATATTCCAAGATATGCAGCACAAGACGGTTGAATGTTACGTTGATGACCTCGCCGTCAAAAGCAAAAGAAAAGAAGATCATCTCGAAAACCTTCGAGAAGTCTTCCTCCGGCTTCGCAAACACAAACTGCGAATGAATCCTTTGAAATGCTTCTTCGGCGTCTCGTCGGGTAAGTTCCTCGGATTCTTAGTTCGGAAAGCTGGAATAGAGCTTGACCCCATAAAAGTCAAAGCCATTCTAGAAATGCCCTCTCCAAGAACCTTGAGAGAACTCAAAGGGCTTCAAGGGAGATTAGCCTACATCAGACGGTTCATCTCCAATCTTTCGGGGAAATGCCGTCCATTCTCCCGATTGATGAAAAAAGGTGTAAACTTTGTCTGGGATGCTGACTGTGAAGCTGCTTTCCAAGACATCAAGTCATACCTGACAAAACCTCCAGTGTTAGCTGCTCCTACCACTGGAAAACCATTCATCTTGTACACAAGAGCCCTTGATCACTCTTTGGGAGCTCTGCTTGCGCAAGAAAATGATCAAAGAAAAGAAGCTGCTCTATATTACCTCAGCCGCATGCTAGTAGGTGCAGAGCATCGCTACTCTCCAGTCGAAAAAGAATGCCTTGCAGTGATGTTCGCTGTACAAAAGCTGCGTCACTACTTGCTTTCCAACACAGTATACCTGGTCTCGAGGGTCAACCTCTTGAAGGTCCTTGTCACAAAGGCAGGTTCTCTCAATGCTCGACTGGCAAAATGGTCCATCCTTCTGTCACAATTTGATATTAGGTATGTACCACAAAAAGCAATCAAAGGGCAAGCTCTAGCGGACTTCCTCGCAGAGCATCCATTGCCTAAAGATTCTCCGCTCAGAGATGATCTCCCAGACGAACCAGTCTACAATGTGGAGACTTTCTCACAAAGTGCCTCCTGGGACATGTACTTTGACGGTGCAACCAGGACAAATGAAAAAAGACAGCTGATCTCGGGAGTTGGCATCCTCTTTGTTAGCCCCGACAAATACATGATTCCACACGCTTTCTCGCTACTGGAACCATGCACAAACAATGCAGCTGAATATCAAGCTCTGATCTTAGGATTGGAACTCGCCATCGAATCCGGTATCACCATGCTGGAAGTCTTTGGAGACTCTCAACTGATCGTCAACCAGATGAATCAGAAATTTGAAGTAAGGAAGCCAGATTTGTTGCCTTACTACAACAAGGCACAATCACTTTTGCAAAAGTTTGACATCTGTCACATCATCCACATTCGTAGAGGTGAAAACATACGTGCAGATGCCCTAGCCGGACTTGCCGCATCCATGGCAATCCAGGAAGGGGAAAACATGCAAATCACAGTGTGCGAAAGAAGAATCCTTCCTCCTCTTAACACACACCAAGCAGTTGCTGAATGCCACCAAGTGGTCGGAAGTCGGATTTCAATCCTTCAAACTTCAATCGGCGACTGGAGGGATCCGTTCATTGATTACATTATGTTCGGAATCCTACCTGAAGATCCAAAAGAACGGGTAAGCATCCAAAGGCGAACCCCAAGCTTTCATTTGGATATTCCTTCAAAAATCCTTTACAGGAAATCCTTCAACGGAGTACTTCTACGCTGCTTGTCACAACAAGAGGCTGAAGAAACACTCAAAGAAGTTCATGCTGGTCTTTGCGGAGCTCATCAGGCTGGACCTAAGCTCTATGATCAGATAAAAAGGTTAGGATATTACTGGCCTACCATGGTAGCTGACGCAATGCAATTTGCTAAGCGCTGCCAACAATGCCAAGTTCATGGAGATTACATTCACATGCCTCCAGAATGGCTGCATCCTACAGCGATCTCATGGCCTTTCGAAGCCTGGGGTATGGACATCATAGGTCCTATTTCTCCCCCTTCGAGCAAAGGTCATCGCTTCATCTTCGCCGCTACGGACTATTTCTCCAAGTGGTCAGAAGCATTTACGTTTAACGAAATGAAGACCTCATCAGTCCTTCAGTTCCTGCGCACCAACATCATTTGTCGTTTCGGCATACCCAAAAGATTCGTCCATGATAACGGACCACAGTTCCGGGATCATCGATTCTACAGGTTCTGC
Source organism: Litsea cubeba (assembly GCA_012931725.1). Classification (NCBI taxonomy): domain Eukaryota; kingdom Viridiplantae; phylum Streptophyta; class Magnoliopsida; order Laurales; family Lauraceae; genus Litsea; species Litsea cubeba. Next base: position 118,669,199 of record CM022946.1, read on the forward strand.
GACAAATATAAAATCCAAAGCTGTCCTTCGACTCCATACAATCCGGCAGCGAACGGGTTAGCAGAAGCTTTCAACAAGACACTCTGCAAAATCCTCAAAAAAATGGTCTCTAGTCACAAAAGAGACTGGAGCGAAAAAATGTCTGAAGCTTTATGGGCCTATCGAACCACCGTTCGAGGACCAACCCATAGCACACCATTCTCCTTGGTCTATGGATGCGAAGCTGTCGTACCCTTGGAAGTACAAATTCCTTCCTTGAGGGTATCCTTGCAAAATGACATGACTCAAGAAAGCAATGTCAAATTGCGACTCCATGAGCTGGACAATCTCGATGAGAGACGGCTCGAAGCTCAACAAAGCATTGAACTTTACCAAGCACGCATGGCAGGATCTTTCGATAAAAAGGTCCGGCAACGCGCCTACAAAAAGAGTGACTTGGTTCTTGCGGTAAAAAGACCAATGGTCTTCGCTCACAAGTCCAAAGGCAAATTTGAGCCAAAATGGGAGGGACCCTACGTCATCGACAAAGTTTTCTCCAATGGCGCATACGCACTCCTAAACATGGAAGGTGACAGATGTATGCTGCCCATCAATGGCAAGTTCTTAAAGCGGTACTACCCTTGAAGACTTACCCAACTGGGTAAGAGCAATGCCTGTACGGCCAAAACCGGTTTCCAGGTACACGCTCGCTAAACCCACCCTTTTTTAGAATTTTCATATCAAATGTTGAAATTTCTAGAAATTTAAAACAATGCTTACTTTCATCGTTTCATTGTTCAAAAAAAAAATATCCAAGTTTAGGAACCTTTCCCTAACTTGACCAAAATTTTCAACCCTTGAACCCAAAATTCATGGTTTGAAACAAAATCCGGATTCAGGGATTTCCAACCTAGTCCACCCTGCCTTTTACCGCCAAAAATGGTTTTAGGTCAAAACTTATGACCCTCGTGTCTTTAAACAAAAAAAAAATGGTTTTTCAAAAAAAAAAACCGCGAGGAAGCGACGCTTAGTCGATACTCGCACAAATCGGAAGCATATGAACCATGTTCGACACTTCCAAAATCGCAGGAAAACGACATTTCGTCGATACCTGCAAAATCCAAAATTGTGGAGACGCAACATTTCAGTTGATATCCACAACCCAAATTTCAAAGGTTCGAAAAAACCTAAAAAAAAAAAAAACATGGAGACGCAACATTTCAGTGATATCCATAACTCAAAGGTTCGAGGAAAACCACAAATTTCAAAAATCATGGGGAAACGACATCAAGTCAGTACCCGCAAAAACAAAATTTTTGAAAAGCAAGGATGCGACATTCCATCGATACTTGCACCCAAATCCGCGAGGATGCGACATTCCATCGATACTCGCAACCGAATGAGCAAGGATGCGACATTCCATCGATACTTGCAAGAACATTCAGCAGGGAGGCGACTTTTAGTCGATACTTGCATTTTTGAAAACCAAACCGGCTATAAATGCCATCAAAATAGGCTATAAATGCCACAAACCGGCTATCAATGCCACCAAAACAAAACCGGCTATCAATGCCACAAACAAAAAAACTTGGATTTCAAAAAACCCGGCTATCAATGCCACCAAAACAAAACCGGCTATAGATGCCACAAAACAAACCGGCTATCAATGCCACCAAAATTGGCTATAGATGCCACAACAAAAAAAAACTCGGCTATCAATGCCACAAGAAAAGCTGGCTCTCATGCCAAAATTGGCTTCCATGCCACAAACAAAAACCTGGCTTCCATGCGAAAACAATCATTTGACAAAAGATTTTCACAAAATGACAACCTTTTGATCAAATCCCATTAGCAATTACTTTTATCACAAAAAGATTCAAGTGAGCATAGGGATAACAAAAAAAAAAAAAGCATCCCATTTAGCAATTACTTTTATCACAAAAAGATTCAAGTGAGCGTAGGGATAACAAAAAAAAAAAAGCATCCCATTTAGCAATTACTTTTATCACAAAAAGATTCAAGTGAGCGGTAGGGATAACAAAAAAAAGAGAGAGTACCAAAAAAAATACATGTGGTACCAAAAAAAAAAGAGAGAGAAAGTGTCACAAGCACTACAAAAAAATAAGTACATAAGTACCAAAAAATACAAGTGGTACCAAAAAAAAGAAAAGAGAGAAGGATGGTTTCTGTAAAAAAAATATATAGGAGCTCAATCAAAAATGGTCTCCAGCCAAGAGTTCAGCTCCCCAAGCAAACTTTTAGCCTCAGCCGTCAAGGATTCCAAGGCACGCTTCTTCAGGAACCTGCCATGAGATGCTGGAGTGGGCTGTACCCCTTCTTTCGCACCAGGAAGCTTACCTCGAGCAGTTTGCCATTGTTCCTCCTCATCAGACTTCCTTTTGAGAACCCGATCGGCATCTGCAACCTGGTGAATCAGAGCACTCTCCCTGTCGCGAGCCTCTATTATGGCAGTCCACTTGGCAGCGACTTGTGCCTGCAAATGCTCAAGACGTTTCCTGGCCTCATCGACCTCCCTGTCAAGGATGTTAAGGTCATGTGTGAGCCTGATGATGGCTAGCTCTTCTAAGTTCTTCTTTCGGACTGCCTGCTTCTTGCTTTCTGTAGCCTCATCCAGGTCAGACTTAGCCTTATCAGCAGGGTCCAGGAACATCTCCTTGAAGAACTGGTCATCAGCCAAACCCACGGTCTCAAACCACTTGTCACCCAGTGCAATGATCCTATCAACGATCGCCCTGGCACCTGTGACATCCAGACCAGCCTCTTCAGCATCACTGAGAATCTCCTGCACATGCTGGATCATGCCAAATCCGGCTTCCAAGTGCCCAGAAAAGAGAGTCTCAATCCAAGAGCTCAGAACTCGCATCACCACCTTCTTCGCAAAAAGAAGAGATGGCCCAGCTGAAGATTCACCCAACTCTGTTGGTCGGCTACTCATATCATCATCTGTTGGAAGAGTAACAAAAGAACTCTTTCCAACTGAAGCTACTCCTGCTCGGGAAGGAATCTCAGCGCGAGGAATCTCCTCAATATTGTCAGAGCTGGTCCCAGGAATCTCTACCTCTGGATCAACCTCTGGCATCTCTTGCTCTGGAAGCGACGGATCCTCCTCTGCCACTTCAAAACCTGCAAAAGAAACACAAAAAGGTATGAATATGACCCTATTTGAAAATCAATATCAGGGTTATAACTACAAAATACCTTCTTCGACGACTGGTGGAACACTTTCCTCCTCCATGAACTCATCGGAAGCATCATCAACATTTGCGTCTATCGATGGTTCAAAGTCATCGGAATCCTGTGGCAAGTCAGCTGGCAAAAAAAAAATTGTGTTAGCAAACCAAGTCACAGACAAACAAAAAAAAAAAAGAAGTCATACCAATTGGAGACTCCGGGATCACTCCAGAGCCCCTCGGTTCTTCTTCAGGTGCCTCGACAAGATCTGTCACCACCTCATCGACCGGAACCTCAGGCATCATCAAGTCTTCCTCTGCTAAAAAAAAAAAGAGATAAAAGAAAAGCAGAAACAAGAAGCAAATCATAACATGGAAAAAATCCCATGAAAAGAAATGGAAAGAGAAAAAGGAAGAATCATACCTTCACCGACGGTCTCTTCTTCTCGGCTTCTCTTCTCTGGAGGCTCGTCAGCATCCACTGGCACATCCTCATTAATAGTAAGAGGAACTTCCAAGCCAGGAGAGTCCTCATGCTGCCCCTTGCTGCGATGATGACTCCTCCCCCTCTTACTCCGGCGGACTCGCTTCTTAGAAGAACCTGCCCCGCTGTCAGAGTCAGGTTTCCCACTTGACTCCTCACTGGATGGTCTGCTCTTGCCAGTAGACTCCACGGAAGCTCGCCTCTGTGCCGCTTGCATCCAAGCGCCAAGTTCGGCTTCCTCCTGTTCTAGCTGCTCTAAAGCCTCATCAGGTATTTCTCGAACAGCTTCAGAACCAATGACGCCCTGGTCACCGAGAAAGCCTATCTTGTGCTTCTCTCCAGAAAGGAAGGCCCAAACTTCCTCTCGCCGGACGCCATCCGACTTTCCAAGGCCCTTTCCAGATGCCAGCTTCACATCAAGCTCCTTCTTGGAAAGCCCCCGATATGCCGAAAAGCTCTCCGCGAACCACTTCGCAAAGCCGGCAGTCCGATAAGTCAGCAACACAGGATAAGAAATCATGGCTGTAGTGTCTTCAGCACTATAAAAAGCCCATGCATTTCTCCCGTCCTGTAAGCCTCCAAAGCGCTTCACCATGCTTGAAGGCGCTCCAACAACGCCTTGAGAAAAGCCCAGCTGCAAAGCAAAGCGAGAGGGTACATACGGCTGGATGTCGACGAAAAGATGTCTACGGTACACCATCGTGCCGACACGTATGCTAAAAAGCCACTCTCTCTCTGCATTCGTCAAGGAATAATGCCTTCCCGACCCCGCCCTGGTAGAGTCTCGGGAGGCACCAAAATCAAAAGCCTTCTTCCGCAACTCTGGAGAAAGCTTCACTGAAGACTGCCCCATCTCGACGTCCCTGAACCGTCGGATCCTCATGCGGGCAAACAAAAGTGATTCGGACACGGCTTTGCCCTTAGCCAGTCGAATCATCAGCGGATCATCATCCTGTGCAGCACCCAGCCGGTGGAAGCCAGGACAGTGGTACACATACCACGAATAAAAGATATGGGCTGAAAATACCCTATTCATGGGAAGCCCAAGCCGAACCAAAAAAGCAGCAGCCTGCAGTTCGGTACACAGGTAGGAGTAAAGAGCTGGCACCAAAGCAAGCTGCTCTCCAAACGCCATCTGACAAGCCGGAAAAATACAATGCGGCCTGATGTGCGTTCCATCTCCTCCAGCAAAAACAGCCTCACCAAGCCAATAAGTGAGGTAAATAGCGAGATCTCTCCGCAATGCAATGTCAGGACATACGGCGTTTGTACTTGCGCAAAAATCTCTCAACTCTTCTTGCATGGCCGAGATCTTCTTTGAACTTGGATCCTGAGCTCCGGCTTCTTGGGTCACGCTATCAGAAGACTCCCTGCTATCAGAAAAGTTGGGGAATGAAGAGCTAAAACTCTTCCAACTGCTGGATCTAACTTTCAAACCCTCCTTCTCCTTTAAAAAATCATAGAAGGCGACGAGCTGAAAGTACAGAAGCCTGAACTCCTCAGACTGCCCCTCAAGGACGCTGTCAATCGGCATAAACTCCTCATAGAGTTTCCCGAGGATGGGCAACCCAGTAATGGCACTCAGCTCCTTCAAAGAAAAACCAATCTCACCATTCGTCACAACGAAGGTATTGGTTTGTGGGAGGAATGATTCCAGCATAGCCATGAAGGCCTCGTCGGAAAGATCACGGTCTCCCTAAAGGCGCAGACCGCATCAAAAATCCCGGCTTCCTTCAAAACAGCGCCACCAATCAGCAGGACGCGATCAGTCCACGACTTCCACTCGGAGTCAGCATTGAAACGGCCACGGAGTCGAAAGGGCTTTATCCAATTGCTGCCGTCACCGCTGAAAATACCAAGGCCCACCGGTCTCAAATCGACCGACGGATAATCAGAGCCCTGGTAGCCGCTGGATGGCATCAAAAGGTCCATGTCAACAGGCGACCTCTCCGTATATCCAGGAGAACCGCGCGACAAAAACCCCGGTCTTGATTACATTTGTCCTTCTCACCCAGCTTGGAGGATCTTCCCTCTTAGAGCACGTGGGGGCAAGGCTCATAATCGAGACGGTGCGATCAAACGTCGACCGGGTAGCAACAGTCTTCTTCTCACCATCTACTGTGAAAGAAAACTGAAAACACCTCCTTTGGTATGTCATGTCATCAGGGACTGCATCACCAAAGAAGAAGGTAGGCTTGGGCAAAATGCTCTGATCTTCCATCACCCATGGACGACTGCTTACCATGATCTTATAGAATTCCTCTCCCTTGAGAGTGATCAGTCGCTACCTCATCTCTTCTCTGTTGAGGGAGTCGCACTCTTCCAGATTTCTCTCAACATACTGGACCTTCTCAAAAGCCTACTGAACGGCCGGATTAGAAGATCTAGAAGACCGACGAGGTACGCTTGTAGCAGGCTTTTTACCCTTGTTCGTTCTGGAGGAACCACCTGAAAAGGATGGAAAAGAAAAAGATCAAACATCAAAATGACAGAATCTCGCTAAAAAAAAAATCTGGCGAAATTTAGACATGATGACGGGGCAATTCCGAAGAAAAGAAACTATCCCGAAAGAAATAGAAATCTTGAAGATGGGCTCAACATCGCTGCGAGCTCCGAAACTCCAAACTTTCGAAACCTCAAAGTCTCCGCAAAATCAGGAAGGGCTCAACATCGCTGCGAGCTCCAAATTCCCAAAATTGCGAAAACTTTCAGGTATGCTATCACATGCTACAATTCAATTTACAAAAATATACATGCATGAACATCTTGGTAAAAAAAATATATGCATTATCATGATGAGCAAAACAAAAAAAAAAAAAAAAGAAACTTTCTCAAAAAAAAAGGGGAAAGAAAACAAAAAAAAAAGGAAAAGAAACTTTCTCTAAAAAAAAGAGGGGAAAGAAAACAAAAAAAAAGAAAAGAAACTCTCTCAAAAAAAAAGGGGGAGGGAAAGAAAAAAAAATAAAGGGGCTGGCCCACAGGCCGTGGCCCACAGGCCACGTGGCCGTACGGCCAGATCCGTACGGATCTGTCCGTACGGCCCACAAAAAAAAAACATGAAAAAAAAAAGAAAAGAAAAGAAATCAAAAAAAAAAAAAACCCGTGTGAAAAAAAAAGGGGCAAACACGTGGAAAAGAAAAAAAAAAGAAGAAAAGAAAAGAAAGAAACAAAAAAAAGAGAACTTTTTTTCCCTACAATGGGGTTTTCATGAAAAAGGAACTTACTTGAAGCCATTGAAGGAGAAGAAGAAAAAAAGTCTTGAAGATCTTGAAGAAGAAGAACTCTTGGTCTTGAAGCCCTCTTGAGATTATTGCAAAAGAAAGTAGTAAGAGCAAGAGATCCAACCTCCTCCTTGCTTTTATAGAAGAGAGCAAACCAAAGAAGGAAAGAAGAAAGAGGTAAGTGTTACTAATTAGTAACCTTACCAAAAGAAAGAGATTAGAAAGATTCTTTCCCAAAAGAAAGGTATCTTGAGGGATTCTCTCCCAAAAAGAAATCAATGAGAGATTTTCTCCCAAAAAATAGGATCGATGAAGGATTCTTTCCCAAAAGAAAGATATCTTGAGATATCCTATCCCAAAATAAAGGGGATATGAGAGATTCTCTCCAAGTAAAGATATTCTTAGATATTCTCTATCCAAATGAGATATTTTTGGATATTCTTTACAAAAATGACACCATATGAGATCTAAGCCATTTCAAAAGCTTAAGGTCCCATGGGTTAGCCCATATGAGCCAGGTTTGACCACCTAGGCACTTAAAAAAAAAAAATTGGGCTTTTAGTCAAAGAGAAATCCCTCTTACCAAGAGCATACAAAAATGGTTCCATGCCTCTTTTGAGTTGATTCGACCATACAAAAGAGAATTCCAAGCCCCATGAGCTTCCAAAAATCAAATCATCCAGCCTCATATACCAAATTGAGCCAAAATCTTGAAATTGACATTTCAATCAAACCAAATCCTGGTCCCCTAAATTGCCACATACAGCTTGTTAGGTCACAAGACCAAAACCAAAAACCAAAACTTGATCCCCTAACTCGCCACATACAGCCTGTTAGGTCACAAGATCAAAACCAAAATTGATCCCCCAACATTCCACATACAGCTTGTTGGGTCACACGATCCAAACCAAACCCGACCCCCTAACCTGCCACATATAGCCTGTTAGGTCACAAGGTCAAAATCCAAATCCACATCCCCGATGTCATCTTCAAAACTTTGCCTCAAGATGGTACGTGATCCCTTTCACTCCCATAAAATTCCCCTGGAAGCTCAAAAGGCTATAAATACCAAAAAGAAAGACTGCTCAAAGACTCTTGGTCAAGTCACAGGCTCTCCTTCAAAAAAAAAAATCTCTTCGAGGCACATCGACTACGAAAGTTAAGCAACTCGTCGCTGTACCTCGAGGGGGCATTTGTTGACACCAAAAAATGTCACTTTGCCTCTTCAAGATCCAAAGAGCTACATGAAGTCGCAACCTGCCATAAATAGGCAATGCTACTTCCAAAAATCAAATCTTGTCAGAATCAAACAAAAACTGCAAGATCCTTCAAGACAGCTAAAAGAGGAGTACACAAGAAGTTTCGGGCCATTTCAAAATCATTTGGCCTAACTTCGCTTCTCCGATAGCCGAAAAGGAGCTCTCGGCAGCAAAAGCATCGGAGACACCAAATCTTCGATCAGAGCCAATGGATGGTCTCAAAATACTTCCAAAAGGCTCCACGTCAAGTTTCGAGTCAAACCGACAACGTTTGACCCTACATCAACCCCCGAACAGCTAAATCAGGCCTCTCAGCGGCGAAGCTCTCCGGGTACATGGTTTCCAAGACAGAGCCTATGGATCATCTTAAAATGACTCCAATAGGTTCCCTATCAAATTTCAAGTCAATCGGACATCGGTTGACCGCACATCAAACCGCGACATCTTCATCGCGACAAAAGCGAGTCTACTGGTGATAGGACCCCAAAAGGCTTCAAAACTCAAACAAAAGCCTATGGTTGGTCTTAATTATTGCTCAGGAGGCCTCACACAAAATTTCAGGTCATTCCGACACCGTTTGACCCAGTTTCAGCTTCTGACGGAAAATCGGCAGCTCTGCGCGACAAAGTCTTCGGCTTTCTCAGGAAATTGGAAACTTTGCAAAATGAAATGCAAGGATTCCCATCAGGTTTCCTACAGGGAAATCAGGCCAATAAATGGTCAAAATGTCAAGGAAAAGTACAGGAGAAAAAAGAATAAAAAAACAGCAAAAACGGACACAAAACGGGACAAAAAAGGGGGAAAACCTCCCCAGGGTCGCAGGCCCCTGCGACCCTGGGCCAGGGTCGCCGGCGACCTTGGAGCCCGGGGTCGCCGGGAAGTCCCCGGAAACCCCGGTTTTCGCCGTTTTTTCGGGATTCGAAGAGCCTAGCCTCTGGTACTTTCCAAAATTCATGCTTTTGAGACACCAAGTCCTCTGACATCCATCCAAAACACGGGTCAATCATCAAGAGTATTGAAAACAATATTGATCGCCACCCGGTCAACCAAAAAAAAAAGTGTGCTTTCTACCCGACCGATCGAGAAATCGACAGGACAGATGGCACCGACCCGTTGTTGGCAACAAACACCTGAAATTACATGGTCATCTGATGTCGATCTACATGAAGATCCATCGATGATCATCGCCAGAAGAATCCCAAAAGACGCGGCACGGCCCGCGACTCTTCAACTGCTCGGCGACCACTTAATGCGATTAATTGACTAGCTTTATTACAGTCATTAATCCATTTCTTTGGACGGCCCAATCAGAAGCAAGCATCCGGGAGTTACAAGTCAAGAAGTTCATGGCATTTAACCCAGGAAACTCCTCCCATCATGGCGATTAAAGGCGATTAAATGCCCTCAATCTCCTCCGGCCAATCAGAAGCCTAGAAAAAGGAGTTACAAAATAAAGAATTCAATTCTGTAACTCCTCCCATTATGCGGCTTAATGACAATAAAAGCCCATAAACCCTCCTAAATGGCTACCAAAAAGCCTATAAATAGGAGAGCTCTCCAAGAAGAAAGGACAGCAAAAAATATTCAGCAGACAGACAGACAAAAAAATCACAGACAGAAGCACAGAAATTCAGAGAAGAAAAAGAGAGAAAACTCTGCGGAAGTTCTACACCGGCCACCGCTACAAGGTGACAAAAGTCCCTTGGGGGGTACCCCCCCCAAGGTCCTTGCCTTCTCCTCCTGCCTCCAATGGCTTAGATGTGGCTTTTCAGCCCGTCTACTCGGCTTTTTATTGGACATAGGACTTCCTTTTGGTCCTTGTCCTCTAAAAACCTGAGGTTATAGCCAAGCCAAGCGAATCAATAGCATCCTCTGTTCTCATCTGCATGGATGATGGCGAAGCCCACATATGGCTTGCGACCGTCATCTAAACGAGTCCCCCACAATCTCCTGAGAAGTTAGATCCTCCTTTTCTCGCTTTTCATTGTAGTTTGTATTTTTCAAAAGAGACAAAAATCACAACTCTTGTCTTTCATTATTGATAAGGATTGTAAATCGGCTATAAACGCAAAATCGGCTATAAACGCCAAAAATCGGCTATAAACGCCAAAATCGGCTATAAATGCCAAAAAAAAAATCGCCTTTCACGGCAAACCAAGAAAAATGTCTCTTTTTCTTAATATATGTGCAATGGAAAACTTGAAAGAAGTTGATTTCCTTTTACTTGCGAAGGTTGATCTCCGGATCACCACTTGCAATTCCAAGTAAAAATAGAAAACCTGGCACACCCACACAAAAAAAAGAAATGTTGATGCACGCCCCTGCCCCCCTGGTTACGAAAAGGGTCGGACCCGACGGACTCTCACGTCCGCCGATGCCTCGGTAGGAACCGAGCAGGAGCGCGGTCCATCAATACCCAAGCCCGACCTACTGTGGCCTGGATTGGGCACGAGCTGGCCCCACTAGCCATGAGCATCCTGGACCCCTAATGGGTTGTATACTTGTTTTATTTGTGCAGACTCACCCTTGCACTAGGGGTGTTCATGGGTCGGGTGCCCAGCCCAACTTTTGAAACACAGGCCCATATCCGACCTAAGCCCAACTCGCCTTTAAATTTTAGGCCCAAGCCTGTCCATTTAGTCAAACAGGCCAGGCCGGGTTGTCCAAACAATTTATGAGTTCTATGGGCTTTCTAAGGATTTCATATTCAATTCGGGATGGGATTTGGGCTTTCTATCTGTTAATTAAAACCTACCCAACCGATATCTCATACTCTTTCCGTGTTATATCTTTACATTAGGAAGTTGCAATGACCGATATCATCACCATTAGTTCTCCAGCCAGTATCAAACTTGGGATGAAAATAGGGCACTATAATAACTCTATAAGCCAATCTAGATGCATTCCAACATTTGATCAAGTCTAAAGATTGTGACAATCTCAATTTAGACAAAGTTTCGGGTTAATTTTGAATTTTGAGTCTTGAATGAGCTAAAAGCTTGAACAAACTTGAGCATGAATAAATGAGGAGTGTGTTGGAAAATTCCATCATGTGGGGCCACACATGTAAATATTAAATGTGTTTTGCTATCTTTAGTTAAGCCTAAATTAAAGTGATCTAATTAAGACTTAAAGTTTTAAGGCTTAAGGGTATAATTATCATGGGATTAATGTGTAGATACCAGAATGCTATTTCTGATTTGATGAGGGGCCAAATTAGAAATAACAAAACCTATGATAATCTCATTATTATATATTAGGGTTATGGTCCCCAATTCATATGGTAAGTTCCTATTCTCTCTGACATCCCATCATCGGAAAGAATGTTTCTCTGGGTAGCCATATTGGATTGGAATATCAACAACCTGCGAACAACTTCCATAATGGATCAATGTATGTTTCCGCTTTACATCTTCCGATGATTTGACATGGAGGATCTTGGTTGTTTAATGTTTTCTGGATGATAGATCTAGATGTTGTTTATAACAAGTGGTATCAGAGCTTTTCCATATTAAGCCATTGGGAATCCAGTGTTATCGTGCGATGGATCAAATCTCTTGTTTATTAATTTACGTGAGAGATCAAGTGTTTTTCTGTTGTTGATGTTTTTTTTATGAATCAAATCATGCTGTTCACTTGCATTCTCCTCGGGACATGAGCATATTTTTTTTTCTTCCTTGCTGTTGTTTCATTGTGACATGTGCAAAGATCAATCCATGGGTCTAGCGCATGACAGTATTCTTGCTTTTGTTTAGCATTCTTTCACTCCTGTTCACGCATGGATCAAAAGAAACATTTTGTTCTCATTTACCTTGGGACATGGATCAATACAGTTGCATTGGATTTCGTTGATTTACAACTTCTTTTCGCCTTGGGACATGAATCAAGTCAATTGCATGCGTCATCTTGTTTCATGTATGTTACTGACGATATGGATGCGTGCAAGAGATGGATCGATCTGCGCATTTTTTTTGGTCGATGGATTTTGCACCGCCATTCGTCGTTTTATTTATTTTTATTTTTGATTTTTGTAAGCGGCGTGAGCTTTGGGCAGCGGCGCAACAAACCTAGGGTTTTCTTCAACTCAAATTCAAATATTTTATGGTATATCTTTTATAGTTAAATAAAATAGTCCATTATTCTAAATGGGCTAATTGAAACAAGATGTCACCAAAGTGACCTCTCTTGTGTAGATCGTTCGTGAGAAATATTGGATGTTTGTGTGTTTGTAAATTCATGCGGGTCTTAGTCGGCCCAAATGAAGGTTAATACTTGGCTGAATTACATACACACCTGTGGTGATAAACATGTGATGATTATAAGGTTTTACATGTAAATAATACGTCGATCCAAAGATAGATTTATTATTTGACATAAATTATTGTCAATGTTCGATCACTACAACAAGTGTACCATTTACAATTAATATTACTGTCCAAAGACTTGATATTAATGTTGTGCTAGGTATCTTGATATGAGACTTACCATTGTTTGAATTTGTTGATTATTGTATTTGGTTAAAATATGAGTATGTTTTTCTGTTTGTTGTTTTGTTCTATTTACAGCTAGTGTTTCTACTATATCTGCTAATATCAACAATATACTTATGCTTAATGGGACTAACTTTAAGGATTGGAAAGAGAACATAGAAATTGTTCTCGGCTGCATGGATCTAGACCTTGCACTACGGATTGAGCATCCCGCTTCTCTTACGGATGCAAGTTCTCTTGATGACAAGAAGAACTTTGAGAAGTGGGATCGCTCAAATCGCATGAGTCTTATGATCATCAAGCGCGGCATTCCGGAGGCATTTAGGGGTGCGGTATTTGAAAAGCTAACCAAAGCCAAGGAATTCCTAGCCAAGATTGAAAAGAGTTTTGTAAAAACGATAAGGCAGAATCAAGCACGCTTTTGCAAAGGTTGATTTCTATGAAGTACAATGGCAAGGGGAACATACGGGAGGACATTATGGATATGTCTCATCTTTGCTTCTAAGCTTAAGGCACTGAAGCTCGAACTGTCTGACGACTTGCTCGTGCATTTGGTATTAATATCACTTCTTGCACAATACAGTCAATTTAAGGTCAGTTACAACTGTCAAAAGGAGAAATGGACTCTTAATGAGCTCATTTCTTACTATGTGCAAGAGGAAGAGAGATTGAAGCAAGACAGGACAGAAAGTGCTCATTTGGCTAGCACCTCTAAGGATAAGGGTAAAAAGAGGAAGAATAATGACGCTGCTAAGGGTCCAGCCCAAAAGAAACAACAACAAACAAATGAAGGTCCAGCCCAAAAGAAACAATAGCAAACAAATGATGGTTGTTTTTTTTGCAAGAAGCCTGGACATGTGAAGAAGGACTGTACCAAATATCACGCTTGGCGTGCAAAGAAAGGTACATTTCTTTCTTTGGTATGTTCTGAGGTAAATTTAGCTTCGTACCCAGAAACACGTGGTGGTTAGATTCTGGTGCTACTGCTCACATCAGTGTTTCTATGCAGGGTTGCCTGAGCTGCCGAAAGCCAAGTGATGTTGAAAGACATATCTTTGTGGGTGATGGCAACTCGGTAGAAGTAGAGGCAATAGGGCATTTTAGGTTGTTATTAAAAACTGGTTATTATTTGGATTTAGTAGATACTTTCATTGTACCGTCTTTTAGACGAAATTTGGTTTCAGTTTGTTTGTTGGACAAGTTTGGTTATTTCTGTTCATTTGGAAACAATCAATTCAGTTTATCTATGAGTTCAAATGTTGTTGGAACTGGTTCTCTATGTGTATATGACAACTTATATTTGCTTGATACAATCGTTTCTTATAATGAATCCTTGCATGTGGAATCAAGATGTACTAAACGTAAACTGAGTAAAGAAAATTTAACATCATTATGGCACAAATGCTTAGGTCACATCTCTAAGACTAGAGTTGAGCGACTTGTGTCTGATGGGATTTTAGATTCCCTTGACTTTGCAGACTTTGATATTTGTATTGCTTGCATCAAGGGAAAACTGACCAAAATGAAGAAATTAGGTGCCAATAGAACTACAGACGTCTTAGAATTGATACACACAGATATATGTGGACCATTCCCTACGGCTTCCTGGAATGGCCAACAGTATTTCATATCATTCATAGACGATTACTCTCGCTATGGGTACCTATTTCTCATTCATGAGAAATCACAATCTTTGAACGTGATCAAAACATTTAAAGCTGAAGTTGAGAACCAACTCAACAAAAGAATAAAGAGTGTCAGGTCTGACCGTGGTGGTGAATACTATGGCAGATATGACGGTTCAGGTGAACAACGTCCAGGACCGTTTGCTACATTCCTAGAGGAATGTGGAATTGTCCGACAGTACACCATGCCAGGGTCACCAGCATGAATTGTGTGGCTGAAAGATGAAATCGAACTCTTAAGGATATGGTAAGGAGTATGATTAGTTATTCCTCTCTACCAGAGTCACTCTGGGGAGAAGCACTCAAAGCAACAGCTTATATTCTAAATAGAGTGCCAACTAAAGCAGCTGCAAAAACACCTTATGGGCTTTGGACAGGCCGGAAGCCTAGTCTAAAATATTTTCACATTTGGGGATGTCCTGTTGAGGCAAGGCCTTACAGGCCACATGAAAAGAAATTGGACTCCAAAACTATGAGCAGCTACTTCATTGGTTACTCTGAGCGATCTTGGGGCTATAAGTTTTATGATCCCACACTTAAGTCAATTCTTGAGACGGGAACTGCAACATTTTTTTAGGATGTTGAGTTTGGGGGGAGAAATAAGGTTAGAGACATTGTCTTTGAGGAAGAATCGGTTTCGATTCCCCCTATCGTTATTGACAATGTGCCGGTTTCTATGCCTGTCATTGATCAAGAAGCGAATCCGGATCCTCAGCCATACAATGTTGATCAACCCCCTATTCAAGATGAGGTGATTGTTCCTGAGGAACAAACTCAACCACCTCAAGAGCCAGTGCCCTTAAGGCGATCCACTAGAGAAAGGAGAAATGCTATTCCGGACGATTTTTTCGTATTTCTCCAAGAACATGAGGAAGAAATTGGAATGGTGGAACATGATCCAATCAACTTCCATCAGGCCATGCAAGGTTCCAACTCTCAAAAGTGGATTGATGCCATGAATGAGGAGTATAAGTCTATGCAAGACAATAAGGTTTGGGAACTTGTTCCATTACCAGAAGGTGCGAAGCCCATTGGTTGCAAATGGATTTTTAAAACCAAAAGAGATTCGAATGGTAATGTGGAGAGGTATAAGGCTCGTCTTTTAGCTAAAGGCTTTACCCAAAAGGAAGGGATTGACCTTAAAGAGACTTTCTCTACGGTTTCATCGAAAGACTCTTTTAGGACAATCATGGCACTTGTCGTACATTTTGATCTTGAGCTTCATCAAATGGACGTCAAGACAGCTTTTCTCGATGGTGACATTGACGAAACAATTTATATGGTGTAGCCGGAAAACTTTGAGTCGGGAGACCCAAAGAATATGGTCTGTAAATTGACAAAATCCATCTATGGACTCAAACAAGCTTCTCGTCAGTGGTATGACAAGTTTCATCAAGTGATTATCTCGTTTGGTTTTGAGACAAACGCTGTTGATAATTGTGTGTATTACAAATTCAGTGGGAGTAAGCACATATTCATGGTTTTGTATGTCGATGGCATACTGCTTGCCACAAATGATATAGGCATGTTGCATGAAACCAAGAAATTTCTATCAAAGATTTTTGAGATGAAAGATCTTGGTGATGCCTCCTTTGTATTAGGAATCCTGATACACCATGATCATTCTTGGGGTATTCTTGGATTATCACAAAGAAGCTATATCGATAAAGTACTAAAAAGGTTTGGCATGCAGGACAACAAACTAGGTGACACCCCCGTCTCTAAGTGAGACAAGTTCAGTCTCAATCAGTGCCCTAAAACTAACCTGGAAGTTCAGGAAATGCTAAAGATTCCCTATGCATCAGCCGTAGGGAGTCTAATGTATGCTCAGGTGTGTACGCGTCCGGATATTGCGTACATTGTTGGCATGTTAGGTAGATATTTAAGTAAGCCTGGAATGGATCATTGGAAAGCAGCCAAGCGGGTTATGAGGTATTTACAGAGAACAAAAGATCACATGCTCACATATAGGAGATCGGATCAGTTGAAGATCATAGGGTATTCCGACTTCGGATTTGCTGGATGCCAGGACAGTATGAAATCCACATCAGGCTACATCTACCTGTTAGCTGGTGGAGCTATTTCTTGGAGGAGTGTCAAATGGACACTCATTACTGATACCGCCATGGCAGTAGAGTTTGTAGCATGCTATGAGGCATCCAACCAT
Source organism: Litsea cubeba (assembly GCA_012931725.1). Lineage (NCBI taxonomy): Eukaryota > Viridiplantae > Streptophyta > Magnoliopsida > Laurales > Lauraceae > Litsea > Litsea cubeba. Next base: position 118,685,675 of record CM022946.1, read on the forward strand.
GGAATATGGTTGCAGAATTTTGTCATTGGGCTGCGAGTTCTAGAGGGTATTGAAAGACCACTCACACTATATTGTGACAATAAGTCAGCAGTGCTATATTCGAACAACAACATGAGCTCCTTTAAGTCAAAACATTTTGCCATTAAGTTCCTAGTTGTGAAGGAGAGAATACAGGATGGACAGATATCCATAAAGCACATTGGGACAAAGTCCATGATAGCGGATCTGCTTACAAAGGGATTACCACCCAAGGTCTTTCATGAGCACACTGCTCATATGGGTGTTATTTTGTGTGAGGATATTACATTATAGTGGGAGTTTGTATCATTTTATATTTTGTTGCTTTATGTTTGACTTTGAACATACTTATGCATTTATGTATTTTGATATTCTTCTATTCAGAAATAAAGTCTTCAGTGCATTTCACTCTGTTACATTGTATTCAATATTGATCTCATTAAGGAATAAAGTAGGACCAGTTGGAAATAGACATGTATAGATCACTTTGCATGTACTTTCCATGCTACGCATCCATGATTGATCTATGTCATTTGGTTATGTTGGTGTACGTGACCATTGATGGATTTAGTCATGTTAAATGTGATGAAAACTGCTTTGATCCTATATCAACAAAATCAATGGACGAGATTGTTCGGATATACTCTAAAATTATGATAGCAAAATTTTGGAGCTCATACAGTCATACACATTTGTTAAGTTACATATGTGGCCCAGTGGGAGATTGTGGGGCCACACATGTAAATATTAAATGTGTTATGCTATCTTTGGTTAAGCCTAAATTAAAGTGATCTAATTAAGACTTAAAGTTTTAAGGCTTAAGGGTATAATTGTCATGGGATTAATGTGTAGATACCAGAATGCTATTTCTGATTTGATGTGGGGCCAAATTAGAAATAGCAAAACCTATGATAATCTCATTATTATATATTAGGGTTATGGTCCCCAATTCATATGGCAAGTTCTTATTCTCTCTGACATCCCATCATCAGAAAGAAGGTTTCTCTTGGTAGCCATATTGGATTGGAAGATCAACAACCTGCGAACAATCCCATAATGGATCAAGGTATGTTTCCGCTTTACATCTTCCGATGATTTGACATGGAGGATCTTGGTTGTTTAAGGTTTTCTGGATCATAGATCTAGATCTTGTTTATAACAGAGTGGAGTAAAATGAAGTGGATTTCACATATGGAATGGAGTGAAGAGAAGTAAGTTGAAGTTAAAGTAATGTACTTCACTTCACTTCACTCCGTTTTCACTCTATTTTTATGCTTATTTTGAAGTTAAGGTTTGGATTAGAATCCACTTTTACTGAAGGAAATGGAAGTATTTAAAGTTGAAGTGAAATGGAGTACATGTGGCTCACAATATTACTTCATCTACCGGGCCAGACTCATCCAAATGGGGTAGAGTTGAAATTTTAGACCGTTCGGGCCCATTTAATTAACTTCATTCTACTCTATTCTTTTATTATCCAAATAGGTCCTTAACTCTTTTAACGAACGTTGTTTGCATTTTACAAACATACAATTGGATTCGCATATGTAACTTTTCATATATATGCAAATATTATGCTGTTATATATGTGAAACCCATTAGTTGTTCGTTTATAAGCATCATTTTCGTGTGAGTGAATGAAAAAATCCCATGACTGTAGATATTTTTGGGCATATATGTGGGTACAACTTTCTTTTTTCTTCTATATAAAGAAGGGGAATCTTGAAATTTGTTATTTTATTATTTGACCCCTCTATTTTTCATCTCTTTCAATTTAAACCTTCACTTTAATTTACTTTACAAGTGAATTATCCAAATAGATCCCGGCATAACATATAGAAAAACAAAAGAAAGAAATACTCAATGAAACTAGCTTGACGTTTATCCAACTTATTTCATCAGTAAATGACCATATAACTCCAAGAGGTAGCTCAGTTGGACTAGGACTACGGTTTACACCCGAAGATTATACGTTCGAAACTGCACTACCACATTGGGGCTACAGAGAATGTCTGCTTCACCAATGTCCATCAACATGCTCAAGAAATCCATGCCCAATACTTCCTCTTTCATACCCAACCATGAGGGTCGAGTCAACTATAATTTCTATAAAAAGGATTTGGTCTATGTGTTCCATGACCAATACTTCCTCCTCTATCAAATGTGTAAGTTAAAAGTGACAGAAAATTAAAAAAACAATTCATGTCTCATTCAATTAGTATGAGAAAACAAACTATATATAAAGTATAAATTAAAGTGAAAGAACTTCATTTTGTTGGTTTGTAATCTCCCTTAAAAGGTAATGAAAGCTTCACATTATTTTCCTATGGATGAAGGTCATATATTGTGGCTGAACAACAATATGGAGAACCCATTGGCGGATAGAGGGCTTCCTTAAGGGTGTATGGAGAATTTTGAAAATTTTAAGGGTTTTTTGGTCTTTTGTAATTTTGCCCCTTCATGAGCTTTTCTTTAACAATACAGAGGAAATTTTAAAAAGGCTTTTGTGCATTTCTATATTTTACCTACTTGCAAAAGGTGAGTAATCATTGTCTTAACTTTCAAAAGTTGCCATCAATGAATAGAAATAGTTATAAAAAAAAATGAAAGAAAAGAAGAGAAAGTGGATTGTCCTTTCTACTTCCATCTCCTCTTTTATCTCTATACTAATAGTAAGTCAAAATCTAATTTAATTATGACTAATTTTATTTTATTTTTATATTCTAGACACAAATGAAGTTTAGAGAGATAAAAATGAAAATATAAGCAATAAACATTCACTATAAAAAGGAAAGCAACCACCATAACACAAAGACTTATAGTAGCCTACATCTACTTCCGACTTTTGATTCATCGTCCCACCGGCATTTCACTTGTTACTTAGAGATTTTTCATTCAGCTTAAAACCTTACAACCGTTTAGATTTTTTTGGCTAATCTTGAACCGTTGCAAATACTTTTTAGGCTAAGCAATAATCTTTACAACAATGAGTTTTTTTTTTTTTTAAAGACGTGTCTAATACACAAAGAGAAAAAAATGAAGTATAAGAGAATGCCTCTAAAATAGACGGATATTAAAGTGATAGTCTGGACTAAAACACACAAAGGTTATAATGCAATGTGTGTGTGATACCATCAATCAAAGAAGAGTCACTAAGAGATTTTTCATTCACCTTAAAACCTTACAACTATTTAGATTTTTTTGGCTAATCTTGAGCCGTTGCAAATACTTTTTAGGCTAAGCAATAATCTTTACAACAATGAGGTTTTTTGTTTTAAGATGTGTCTAATACACAAAAAGAGAAGAAATGAAGTATAAGAGAATGCCTCTAAAATAGACGGATATTAATGTGATAGTCTGAGCTAAAACACATAAAGGTTATAATGCAGTGTGTGTGATACCATCAATCAATGAAGGTGATTCAGAGTAAACACTGCCAAATCACTACAAGAACCTGAACTTTTGGTGATGAAATTTTTCGTTGCCAAAAGTCCCATTTTCGTCCGCAAAAGTATTTACCGACGAAAATTTTTTGGTCGGCCAGACGTCGGCAAAAGATGGTCAGTAAAGACTTTTCCCGACGATATTAATTTTCATCGGCAACAAATATAATTTTTACCGACGATTATATTAATTTTACCGACATTTTTTTTCCCGCAAAATCATTTTACTTTATTTTTTATATTTTATTTTTTTTATTTGAAATTCAATTCTTAAGCAGAAGAACCCAAGATCTCCATCACCTCATAAAAATATTAATTACTTTAAGTGTCAGTTAACAAATTAAGCATAAAATATTAAAGGCATAAAAACCTAAGTATATTCTATCAAAAGAAGATTAACTGATCAAAAAGAAATTTATTTAAAATATAAAGCGGAGGTTTGCCTGCGGCGCGAAGGCAGATCTATTATTCTACTAAACATGCATCATAGAGACATAAAGATTAAATTAAAGACATAGAATGAAAATAAAATCACTTAACTTCACTTTGTGCTCCGATAAAAAAGAACCTACTTCTCCATTGCAAAAGATATGATTTTCATTGAGAACTTCATGGCAATTACAATTTTCTCTCACACTCTTCTAATCTAGTTCTGGAAGAGGGCTCCAGAATACCCACAAAATTTTCTCTCTTTTTTTCTAGAGAGAGAAAAGGTAGAGAAAGAAAAGAAGTAGAGAAAAGAGGCTGGACGTGAGATGGCTTTGTGGAATGAGATGATCCCCCATAGCCCCCTCATGTGACTTTATTTATAACTTTTGTGCTACCAAGTTAGGTTTGGTGTGCACATCTTTCCAAAAAAAAAAATTCTCCACTAAAAATCCTCAACGTGCATGCCAAGATTGAGGCTTCCCATAAGAACTCAGATTTCCTTCTCTTTAAACACTATTCAATGCACAATAGTTGCCTTGTATGAGTGCCATGTGTACCATGACAAGACTTTCCAAGTTTCTCCCTCCATATACAGAACTTCTTGACTTGGTCTTTCCCCCTTTTTTTTTTAATGATCATGTTGACAAAATAATGGCAAGGCAATTAATTGGATTCTTTCTCATGTAATCCACCATGCCGCTGGACTTGGATCTACGAGTGGGCTCTAGCTTGGCTTGGATTGCTTTGTGAAGTTCTTCTCTTCTTTTTCTTTCATCAATCTTTCCTTCTTTTGATTTTTTTTTCTTGAGTTTCATCTCTCCGCAGGCCCCAAGAATCTGAAGTTCCCTACAAGAATAAAAAATAATAATTCAGCCCTCATATATATAAAAATTCATAAATGTCATGCATGGGACCCGAATGAGATCATGCATATGAATGCACCATTGGATGATTTCCCATGATCTAATTGATGATGCAGGAATCAAAAAGCTAATTTGTGTGACACTAAGATGATGTAAACTAATGATTTCATAAAATTCATGCAAGATTGATGATTTTGAATGATTTTGACTAAAATTCCAACTTTGATGCTCAAATGCATGGAATTATGAAATTCTATGAAATTGAGTGCAAATTACCCTAATTAAGTCCACAAGGTAACATAAAATGATCCATGAAAACTAAATTTTGTGGACTTATCACACCCCGAAACCAGCTTTTTGCTAGTCCTCGAGCAAAATGAGAAGTTTGCTATCGTAACAATTGCCGAAAAAGAAAAATGCCACTTTCGCTGGCCCTCTCAACTGCATTTAGCATATGCAGCAAGCCCTTAAATCCCTAGGTTCCCCCTAGTGGACGAGTTGTGCCTCGTGAGGGTTTGCAGTGACCCACAATTTTTTTTTAAATATAAAAAAATGGATAAAACCTAACAAAATCCAGGGAAACTTCTACCAAGAGAAAATTTATAGATACTGATTATTTATCGATTTTCTGAATTTTCAAAGACAAATCCTAAATTCGGTTCACCAATCCCATCTTTTGGTCAATAATTCTCGAAATAATGCTAATTGATCGTGCACGGTGAAAATTATGTATACGTAATAAGCATCAAATGATCCACCAAGAATTTCCGTGAAGATAATAATATTTTTTTTAATTCTGGGCCACCTAAACTTAGTAAAGAAAAACAGTATTCCTCTCAAGGCGATAATGTCGGCTTTCGCACTACTATTTTTCAAACGGCGTAATTTTTTTATTTTTTTATTTATTTTTTGACACACATGTGACTGTGCAATGCCTAGGTCCTTTAAGCTTTCTAATTAACCCATGTAGCGAGCATTCGACCAATGACTCCCAAACCAGATGGCTTTAGGGCATTAAGTATGTAAATACCCCTAAGGGCTTACTGGCTCGGGTTAAAAAGGCTACGAAGCCAAACTAGTCACAATGGTTTTTTTTTTTTTTTTTTTTTTTTTTTTTTTTTTTTTTTTTTTTTTTTTTTTTTTTTTTGCAGTCCCTAACAATAGGCAGCCCTTTCCATGTATCCACATGCCAACACTAAGGGTTGATTTTAAAAAAAAAAAATTATTATTTTTTTAAGAAAAATAGAAATCAAAGCTTCACATTCAACCTTGAAAATGTATACAACCTGTGTAAAAGTGAGGGATCAACAATCAGCACTTTTCCGAAAACCTTTTCCATAAATAAAATAGTGAACCATTGTTTTCTTTTTCCCAAAATAAATATCTTCAGCCAATAAAAATTCTCTCGAAAGTTTCCCTCTAACCTGACAATAACACATTTTTTTTTAAATCTCCTAAAAACCAAAGCAAAGCGAAAAAAAAAATATAATGAAAATTGAACAAATGATCACATGTCAAGTTCTAACTCACACCCCCAAACCTAAATGCAACATATGAATGGGAGGGGAAAATGATCTTTCCGAGTAACTGAGTTCAACTTCCTATAATCAATGCATACCCTCCATCCAGTCTGTATTCGAGTGGGTACCAATTCATTGCCCTCATTTTGAACCACTGTTATTCCAGATTTCTTTGGTACCACTTGAACCGGGCTCACCCATGCACTATCAGATATTGGGTAAAGCACCCTTGCATCAAGTAATTTTAAGACTTCTGATCTGACCACTTCCTTCATTGCATGGTTCAGTCGCCTCTGTGGTTCACGAGAAGTTTTAGCATTTTCTTCCAAATGGATTCTATGTTGGACCACAAATGGGCTTATTCCTTTGATATCTGTAATGGACCACCCTATAGCTTCCTTGTGTCCATCCAAAATTTTCACGAGTTTTTCCTCTTGGACAGGGTCCAAGTCTGAAGCTATAATCACTGGAAGGGTTTCTAGCGGACCTAAAAACACATATTTCAAGGTATCCGGCAACTGCTTGAGTTCTAACTTAGGGGGCTCTACAATCGATGGGACAGGTGGGGAAGCAGATGGAGTCAGAATCTCATGCTTCGGTTGCCACCTGGAGCAGTCCATGGAAGGGGTTAAGTCTAATAGTGCATTGACATCCTCAATATGTCCATCTACATCAAAATCACTTCCAAAGTGGGCTAGACAAGCCTCTAACGGATCTTCAAGTTTCAAATGGGGCAAGTGATTTTCCACCAATTCATGAATGTAACTGACTTCAAAAACCCCATCAGCCTCATGAGGAGGTTGCTTACTGACATTAAAAATGTTCACTTGAACTATCATGGTCCCAAAAGAGATTTGCATCACTCCATTCCTACAATTGATCAAGGCATTTGAGGTGGCTAGGAATGGTCGTCCCAAAATCACTGGAATTTTGGGTTCAGCCCCAGATGTGTGTTTGGTATCCAAGACAACAAAATCGACGGGAAACACAAAGTCCCCGACTTTGATCAGAACGTCTTCGACTACCCCCTTGGGGTATCGAATTGATGCATCAGCCAATTGCAAAGTCACATGGGTCTTTTTCAACTCCCCCAAACCTAATTCTTCATAAACAGAAAATGGAAGAAGGTTCACACTAGCACCCAAGTCTAGCAAAGCTTTCTCTATGTGATGGTCCCCTATCTGGCAAGAAATGGTAGGACACCCTGGGTCCTTATATTTGATTGGGGTTGGACAGGAAATGATTGAGCTAGCTTGTTGGGCCAGAAAAGCCTTCTTGGGCACATTGGTAGTCCTTTTGAAGGTACAAAGGTCTTTCAGAAATTTTGCATAGGCCGAAATCTGTTGGATAGCCTCAAGTAGTGGGATATCCTCACTTGTTTGAATACTTCTAACATTTTATCCAACTGAACAGTTGATTTTGTTGGGCCTAACCTTTGTGGGTATGGTGCATGCCTTGGGAACATAGGTCCTAGCAGTGGGCTCACTAGGTGTTGGTTCAGCATTGATTGGGTCCTCTTTTACTAGCTCTGGTTCTATCATGGGTTCAGCAGTCACAATTTGGTTCTCACTTTCCACTTTCTCACGTGATTCTTCCTCAGGTAGTTCCACCTTGTTATCCACCTGTGTACCCGACCTAAGAGTGATAATGGATTGGACTTGTTCCGGGCCTTTTCCTTTTATATCATAATGACTTGGCCCTTGGGATTGGGTTCAGGTTGACTAGGGAAGGTTCCCTTATCTCTAGCACTGATGGAGTTGGCCAGTTGGCCCATCTGATATTCCAGTTTTGCAATTGATTGTGTGGTAGCATTCAAACTCTGAACAGTGCTTTGCTGGAACTGGAGGGTATTCTGAGCTAACAGTTTCATGGTTTCCTCAAGAGAATCTATCCGTTGATTTTGCGGATTGGGGGTGAAATTGGGCTTTTGGAAACCGGGTGGGGCATTGGATTGAGATTGAATGGGCTGAAATTGATGTGATTGTGATGGGCCACCCTGAGTTGGACCCTTGGTCCAAGAGAAATTAGGATTATCCCTCTAACCTAGATTATATGTGTTGGAGTATGGGTCATACCTCTGACGATTATCAAAACGAGTGTTTTGATAAAGCGCATTCACGTCCTCAATAGACTCGGTCTGACCCAAAGTTGTTGGGTCAATCCCTCCATTCATGGCCTGATTATATTTCAATGACTCCAAAGTGTTTGGAGTAGGCTTTTGGTTAAGTTCTAAGGCCTCTATTCTCCTCACCAGTGTGGCCAATTTGGCATCTGCCTCAATTTTGGGTTCAATCTTAAACATCCCCCCTTTTTCAGGAATGGTGGGTTTGATGGGCTCCCTCTTGATAGGGGCCCACTGCAATGTGTTTTCAGCGGTTTCTTCCAAAAATGTCCATGCTTCATCCGCTGTCTTCTGTGTAAACTGCCCACCACAGAAAGATTCCACCATTTGCTTAGTAGGGTAATCCAAACCCTCATACACGATCTGGACCATTCGAATTTTTTCAAATCCATGGTGGGGACACTGGATTAAGAGGTCCTTGAACCGTTCCAAATAACTGCAAAGTGTCTCCCCTTCCATTTGATGGAATCCATTGATGGCCTGCCTAATCGAAGAGGTTTTTTGCTTGGAGTAGAATTTTTTGTAAAATTCTTCAACTAGCTTGTCCCATGTAGTGATGGACCCGGCCTGTAAGGCATAAAGCCAAGCTTTGGCCTTTTCTTTTGGGGAGAAAGGAAATAATCTAAGTTTAAGGGCCTCTTCAGTTATGTTATTAATTCTCATGGACCCACAGATGTCCTCAAATTCCCTAACATGTTGATATGGGTTTTCCTGGTCTAGCCCACGGAATACTGGGAGCATCTGGATCATGCCAGATTTCAACTCAAATGTGGCATTGGTCTGAGGCAAAGTGATGCAGGACGGTTGAGTTGTCCTGGTGGGGTACATGTAGTCCTTCAAAGTCATGGGTGGGTCCACTTGATCAGCCATCCTAACAATTTCTTCAAAGATGGAAGACTTTCCGACAACGGTTAAGGCTAAATCGGGCTCTATCCTTACTAACCTTTTACTCTTGTGTACCCAAAATTTCTCTCTCTCGAGTCTAGAACGCATGCATCGGGTTTAACCTTAAAGAAATGCAAGCCTAATCTATGTGTGGGGCCCTAATGGTCTTACTAGATGATGAACAAGCAGTCAAGCACAAAGATTGAGCACAAAAAATTATCCTAGGGTTAGCCTAACTCTCTAGATAGCTCCTAACTGGTTTGAAGAGTGCACTAAGGCCTCCAATCCGGTCTTATGAAGTCAAATCGACCAGGTAAGTCCCCAGGATGAGTGGTGGGGTCACAATGCACTTGGCAAGGGTCCCGCTTAAGAACCAAACTCCTAGAACAGAGACTGCCACCCTTTTTGGTAGGGACAGGACTTACCTAGACATCAACTTGACCAAAGAGCGCAACTGGTGCAACCTTTTGTGGTCTTCGTCTTACTGAGCTCGAGTCCTATGGTCTCGTTGCTACTTGATTTTAATTAAAGTTAGGATCCTAATGTGAGAGATGATTAACCTAAATGGGCAAGGATCTGGTGATGAAATTCAGTCCTTATCTTTTTGGGGTGGATTGCCCTTAACTAAGTGTGTGTCCAATTAGATGGTGTGTCAATCAAGCATTCACACTTTGCAAAAATTAAATCATCCAATCCCACTTGCAGAAAAAGATTCGTGGGTTAAGGAAAGGAAAATCTTACAGTAAATCCACGCAAGTCTTTAAACTGTGCAAGCTTAACCTCTTTTGGCAAATCTTGCGATTCTGAGAGCAACTTGTTTGCTTTGAGCAAATCCTCGCAGTTTCCTTATCTTCTTTATCTAATCTCCACACACTGCAAACTTAAAAAAAAAAAATTTTTGTTAGTAATTCCTAAAATAAAGTACTACCCTAATCTTAAACAAAGAAATAGAATATGAACACTCTAATTTAAAAAAAAAAAATCTTAGAGATTGAAAAGTTATTTAAACTAATCAAATTAAAATTCAACTAACAAACAAAGAAAAATACAAACCAATCTAATCAAATCTAAAAATCAATTTTTTTTTTCAATTATTTTTCTGTAATTCGAAAAAAAAAATCCTAAAAAAAATTTATTTTTTTAATTTAATAATTCTGAAAATACTAGGAAAATCAGAAAAATCCAAATTTTTTTTGAAAAGAATAAAAAGAAATAAACTCTAACTAATTGCAAGCAAAATAATGAAATCAAACTAAATGATTAAACACTTAATGATGCAACCTAATAACTGATGGACCGCGCTCCTGCTCGGTTCCTACCGAGGCATCGGCGGACGTGAGAGTCCGTCGGGTCCGACCCTTTTCGTAACCAGGGGGGCAGGGGCGTGCATCAACATTTCTTTTTTTGTGTGGGTGTGCCAGATTTTCTATTTTTACTTGGAATTGCAAGTGGTGATCCGGAGATCAACCTTCGCAAGTAAAAAGGAAATCAACTTCTTTCAAGTTTTCCATTGCACATATATTTAAGAAAAAGAGACATTTTTCTTGGTTTGCCGTGAAAGGCGATTTTTTTTGGCATTTATAGCCGATTTTGGCGTTTATAGCCGATTTTTGGCGTTTATAGCCGATTTTGGCGTTTATAGCCGATTTACAATCCTTATCAATAATGAAAGACAAGAGTTGTGATTTTTGTCTCTTTTGAAAAAATACAAACTACAATGAAAAGCGAGAAAAGGAGGATCTAACTTCTCAGGAGATTGTGGGGGACTCGTTTAGATTGACGGTCGCAAGCCATATGTGGGCTTCGCCATCATCCATGCAGATGAGAACAGAGGATGCTATTGATTCGCTTGGCTTGGCTATAACCTCAGGTTTTTAGAGGACAATGACCAAAAGGAAGTCCTATGTCCAATAAAAAGCCGAGTAGACGGGCTGAAAAGCCACATCTAAGCCATTGGAGGCAGGAGGAGAAGGCAAGGACCTTGGGGGGGGGGTACCCCCAAGGGACTTTTGTCACCTTATAGCGGTGGCCGGTGTAGAACTTCCGCAGAGTTTTCTTTCTTTTCCTTCTCTGAATTTCTATGCCTCTGTCTGTGTGTCTGCTGTTTTCTGAATATTTTTTTGCTGTCCTTTCTTCTTGGAGAGCTCTCCTATTTATAGGCTTTTTGATAGCCATTTAGGAGGGTTTATGGGCTTTTATTGTCATTAAGCCGCATAATGGGAGGAGTTACAGAATTGAATTCTTTATTTTGTAACTCCTTTTTCTAGGCTTCTGATTGGCCGGAGGAGATTGAGGGCATTTAATTGCCTTTAATCGCCATGATGGGAGGAGTTTCATGTGTTAAATGCCATGAATTTCTTGACTTGTAACTCCCGGATGCTTGCTTCTGATTGGGCCGTCCAAAGAAATGGATTAATGACTGTAATAAAGCTAGTCAATTAATGGCATTAAGTGGTCGCCGAGCAGTTGAAGAGTCGCGGGCCGTGCCGCGTCTTTTGGGATTCTTCTGGCGATGATCATCGATGGATCTTCATGTAGATCGACATCAGATGACCATGTAATTTCAGGTGTTTGTTGCCAACAGCGGGTCGGTGCCATCTGTCCTGTCGATTTCTCGATCGGTCGGGTAGAAAGCACACTTTTTTTTGGTTGACCGGGTGGCGATCAATATTGTTTTCAATACTCTTGATGATTGACCCGTGTTTTGGACGGATGTCAGAGGACTTGGTGTCTCAAAAGCATGAATTTTGGAAAGTACCAGAGGCTCGGCTCTTCGAATCGCGAAAAAACGGCGAAAACCAGGGTTTCCGGGGACTTCCCGGCGACCCCGGGCTCCAAGGTCGCCGGCGACCCTGGGGAGGTTTTCCCCTTTTTTTGTCCCGTTTTGTGTCCGTTTTTGCTGTTTTTTTATTCTTTTTTTCTCCTGTACTTTTCCTTGACATTTTGACCATTTATTGGCCTGATTTCCCTGTAGGAAACCTGATGGGAATCCTTGCATTTCATTTTGCAAAGTTTCCAATTTCCTGAGAAAGCCGAAGACTTTGTCGCGCAGAGCAGCCGATTTTCCGTCAGAAGCTGAAACTGGGTCAAACGGTGTCGGAATGACCTGAAATTTTGTGTGAGGCCTCCTGAGCAATAAATAAGACCAACCATAGACTTTTGTTTGAGTTTTGAAGACTTTTGGGGTCCTATCACCAGTAGACTCGCTTTTGTCGCGATGAAGATGTCGCGGTTTGATGTGCGGTCAACCGATGTCCGATTGACTTGAAATTTGACAGGGAACCTATTGGAGTCATTTTAAGTGATCCATAGGCTCTGTCTTGGAAACCATGTACCCGGAGAGCTTCGCCGCTGAGAGGCCTGATTTAGCTGTTCAGGGGTTGATGTAGGGTCAAACGTTGTCGGTTTGACTCGAAACTTGACGTGGAGCCTTTTGGAAGTATTTTGAGACCATCCATCGGCTCTGATCGAAGATTTGGTGTCTCCGATGCTTTTGCCGCCGAGAGCTCCTTTTCGGCTATCGGAGAAGCGAAGTTAGGCCAAATGATTTTGAAATGGCCCGAAACTTCTTGTGTACTCCTCTTTTAGCTGTCTTGAAGGATCTTGCAGTTTTTTGTTTGATTCTGACAAGATTTGATTTTTGGAAGTAGCATTGCCTATTTATGGCAGGTTGCGACTTCATGTAGCTCTTTGGATCTTGAAGAGGCAAAGTGACATTTTTTGGTGTCAACAAATGCCCCCTCGAGGTACAGCGACGAGTTGCTTAACTTTTGTAGTCGATGTGGCTCGAAGAGATTTTTTTTTTTGAAGGAGAGCCTGTGACTTGACCAAGAGTCTTTGAGCAGTCTTTCTTTTTGGTATTTGTAGCCTTTTGAGCTTCCAGGGGAATTTTATGGTAGTGAAAGGGATCACGTACCATCTTGAGGCAAAGTTTTGAAGATGACATCGGGGATGTGGATTTGGATTTTGACCTTGTGACCTAACAGGCTATATGTGGCAGGTTAGGGGGTCGGGTTTGGTTTTGATCGTGTGACCTAACAAGCTGTATGTGGAATGTTAGGGGATCAATTTTGGTTTTGATCTTGTGACCTAACAGGCTGTATGTGGCGAGTTAGGGGATCAGGTTTTGGTTTTTGGTTTTGGTCTTGTGACCTAACAAGCTGTATGTGGCAAGTTAGGGGACCAGGATTTGGTTTGATTGAAATGTCAATTTCAAGATTTTGGCTCAATTTGGTATATGAGGCTGGATGGTTTGATTTTTGGAAGCTCATGGGGCTTGGAATTCTCTTTTGTATGGTCGAATCAACTCAAAAGAGGCATGGAACCATTTTTGTATGCTCTTGGTAAGAGGGATTTCTCTTTGACTAAAGCCCAAATTATTTTTTTTTTAAGTGCCTAGGTGGTCAAACCTGGCTCATATGGGCTAACCCATGGGACCTTAAGCTGTTGAAATGGCTTAGATCTCATATGGTGTCATTTTTGTAAAGAATATCCAAAAATATCTCATTTGGATAGAGAATATCTAAGAATATCTTTACTTGGAGAGAATCTCTCATATCCCCTTTATTTTGGGAAAGGATATCTCAAGATATCTTTCTTTTAGGAAAGAATCCTTCGTCGATCCTATTTTTTGGGAGAAAATCTCTCATTGATTTCTTTTTGGGAGAGAATCCCTCAAGATACCTTTCTTTTGGGAAAGAATCTTTCTAATCTCTTTCTTTTGGTAAGGTTACTAATTAGTAACACTTACCTCTTTCTTCCTTCCTTCTTTGGTTTGCTCTCTTCTATAAAAGCAAGGAGGAGGTTGGATCTCTTGCTCTTACTACTTTCTTTGCAATAATCTCAACAGGGCTTCAAGACAAGAGTTCTTCTTCTTCAAGATCTTCAAGACTTTTCTTCTTCTTCTCCATCAATGGCTTCAAGTAAGTTCCCTTTTTCAAGAAAACCCCATTGTAGGGAAAAAAAGTTCTCTTTTTTTTTTGTTTCTTTCTTTTCTTTTCTTCTTTTTTTTTTTCTTTTCCACGTGTTTGCCCCTTTTTATTTCACACGGTTTTTTTTTTTTTTTGCTTTCTTTTCTTTTCTTTTTTTTTTTCATGTTTTTTTTTTGTGGGCCGTACGGACAGATCCGTACGGATCTGGCCGTACGGCCACGTGGCCTGTGGGCCACGGCCTGTGGGCCAGCCCCTTTATTTTTTTTTTCTTTTTTTTTTTCTTTCCCTCCCCCTTTTTTTTTTGAGAGAGTTTCTTTTCTTTTCTTTTTTTGTTTTCTTTCCCCTTTTTTTTTAGAGAAAGTTTCTTTTCCTTTTTTTTTTTTTGTTTTCTTTCCCCTTTTTTTTTTTGAGAAAGTTTCTTTTCTTTTTTTTTTTTTTTGTTTTGCTCATCATGATAATGCATATATTTTTTTTTACCAAGATGTTCATGCATGTATATTTTTGTAAATTGAATTGTAGCATGTGATAGCATACCTGAAAGTTTTCGCAATTTTGGGAATTTGGAGCTCGCAGCGATGTTGAGCCCTTCCTGATTTTGCGGAGACTTTGAGGTTTCGAAAGTTTAGAGTTTCGGAGCTCGCAGCGATGTTGAGCCCATCTTCAAGCTTTCTATTTCTTTCGGGATAGTTCCTTTTCTTCGGAATTGCCCCGTCATCATGTCAAAATTTCGCCAGATTTTTTTTTTTTTAGCGAGATTCTGTCATTTTGATGTTTGATCTTTTTCTTTTCCATCCTTTTCAGGTGGTTCCTCCAGAACGAACAAGGGTAAAGAGCCTGCTACAAGCGTACCTCGTCGGTCTTCTAGATCTTCTAATCCGGCCGTTCAGTAGGCTTTTGAGAAGGTCCAGTATGTTGAGAGAAATCTGGAAGAGTGCGACTCCCTCAACAGAGAAGAGATGAGGCAGCGACTGATCACTCTCAAGGGAGAGGAATTCTATAAGATCATGGTAAGCAGTCGTCCATGGGTGATGGAAGATCAGAGCATTTTGCCCAAGCCTACCTTCTTCTTTGGTGATGCAGTCCCTGATGACATGACATACCAGAGGAGGTGTTTTCAGTTTTCTTTCACAGTAGATGGTGAGAAGAAGACTGTTGCTACCCCGGTCGACGTTTGATCGCACCGTCTCGATTATGAGCCTTGCCCCCACGTGCTCTAAGAGGGAAGATCCTCCAAGCTGGGTGAGAAGGACAAATGTAATCAAGACCGGGGTTTTTGTCGGCGGTTCTCCTGGATATACGGAGAGGTCGCCTGTTGACATGGACCTTTTGATGCCATCCAGCGGCTACCAGGGCTCTGATTATCCGTCGGTCGATTTGAGACCGGTGGGCCTTGGTATTTTCAGCGGTGACGGCAGCAATTGGATCAAGCCCTTTCGACTCCGTGGCCGTTTCAATGCTGACTCCGAGTGGAAGTCGTGGACTGATCGCGTCCTGCTGATTGGTGGCGCTGTTTTGAAGGAAGCCGGGATTTTTGATGCGGTCTGCGCCTTTAGGGAGACCGTGATCTTTTCCGACGAGGCCTTCATGGCTATGCTGGAATCATTCCTCCCACAAACCAATACCTTCGTTGTGACGAATGGTGAGATTGGTTTTTCTTTGAAGGAGCTGAGTGCCATTACTGGGTTGCCCATCCTCGGGAAACTCTATGAGGAGTTTATGCCGATTGACAGCGTCCTTGAGGGGCAGTCTGAGGAGTTCAGGCTTCTGTACTTTCAGCTCGTCGCCTTCTATGATTTTTTGAAGGAGAAGGAGGGTTTGAAGGTTAGATCCAGCAGTTGGAAGAGTTTTAGCTCTTCATTCCCCGACTTTTCTGATAGCAGGGAGTCTTCTGATAGCGTGACCCAAGAAGCCGGGGCTCAGGATCCAAGTTCAAAGAAGATCTCGGCCATGCAAGAAGAGTTGAGAGATTTTTACGCAAGTACAAACGCCGTATGTCCTGACATTGCATTGCGGAGAGATCTCGCTATTTACCTCACTTATTGGCTTGGTGAGGCTGTTTTTGCTGGAGGAGATGGAACGCACATCAGGCCGCATTGTATTTTTCCGGCTTGTCAGATGGCGTTTGGAGAGCAGCTTGCTTTGGTGCCAGCTCTTTACTCGTACCTGTGTACCGAACTGCAGGCTGCTGCTTTTTTGGTTCGGCTTTGGCTTCCCATGAATAGGGTATTTTCAGCCCATATCTTTTATTCGTGGTATGTGTACCACTGTCCTGGCTTCCACCGGCTGGGTGCTGCACAGGATGATGATCCTCTGATGATTCGACTGGCTAAGGGCAAAGCCGTGTCCGAATCACTTTTGTTTGCCCGCATGAGGATCCGACAGTTCAGGGACGTCGAGATGGGGCAGTCTTCAGTGAAGCTTTCTCCAGAGTTGCGAAAGAAAGCTTTTGATTTTGGTGCCTCCCGAGACTCTACCAGGGCGGGGTCGGGAAGGCATTATTCCTTGACGAATGCAGAGAGAGAGTGGCTTTTTAGCATACGTGTCGGCACGATGGTGTACCGTAGACATCTTTTCGTCGATATCCAGCCGTATGTACCCTCTCGCTTTTTTTTGTAGCTGGGCTTTTCTCAAGGCGTTGTTGGAGCGCCTTCAAGCATGGTGAAGCGCTTTGGAGGCTTACAGGACGGGAGAAATGCATGGGCTTTTTATAGTGCTGAAGACACTACAGCCATGATTTCTTATCCTGTGTTGCTGACTTCCCGGACTGCCGGCTTTGCGAAGTGGTTCGCGGAGAGCTTTTCGGCATATCGGGGGCTTTCCAAGAAGGAGCTTGATGTGAAGCTGGCATCTGGAAAGGGCCTCGGAAAGTCGGATGGCGTCCGGCGAGAGGAAGTTTGGGCCTTCCTTTCTGGAGAGAAGCACAAGATAGGCTTTCTCGGTGACCAGGGCGTCATTGGTTCTGAAGCTGTTCGAGAAATACCTGATGAGGCTTTAGAGCAGCTAGAACAGGAGGAAGCCGAACTTGGCGCTTGGATGCAAGCGGCACAGAGGCGAGCTTCCGTGGAGTCTACTGGCAAGAGTAGACCATCCAGTGAGGAGTCAAGTGGGAAACCTGACTCTGACAGCGGGGCAGGTTCTTCTAAGAAGCGAGTCCGCCGGAGTAAGAGGGGGAGTCATCATCATCGCAGCAAGGGGCAGCATGAGGACTCTCCTGGCTTGGAAGTTCCTCTTACTATTAATGAGGATGTGCCAGTGGATGCTGACGAGCCTCCAGAGAAGAGAAGCCGAGAAGAAGAGACCGTCGGTGAAGGTATGATTCTTCCTTTTTCTCTTTCCATTTCTTTTCATGGGATTTTTTCCATGTTATGATTTGCTTCTTGTTTCTGCTTTTCTTTTATGTCTTTTTTTTTTAGCAGAGGAAGACTAGATGATGCCTGAGGTTCCGGTCGATGAGGTGGTGACGGATCTTGTCGAGGCACCTGAAGAAGAACCGAGGGGCTCTGGAGTGATCCCGGAGTCTCCAATTGGTATGACTTCTTTTTTTTTTTTTTGTTTGTCTGTGACTTGGTTTGCTAACACATTTTTTTTTTTTGCCAGCTGACTTGCCACAGGATTCCGATGACTTTGAACCATCGATAGACGCAAATGTTGATGATGCTTCCGATGAGTTCATGGAGGAGGAAAGTGTTCCACCAGTCGTCGAAGAAGGTATTTTGTAGTTATAACCCTGATATTGATTTTCAAACAGGGTCATATTCATACCTTTTTGTGTTTCTTTTGCAGGTTTTGAAGTGGCAGAGGAGGATCCGTCGCTTCCAGAGCAAGAGATGCCAGAGGTTGATCCAGAGGTAGAGATTCCTGGGACCAGCTCTGACAATATTGAGGAGATTGCTCGCGCTGAGATTCCTTCCCGAGCAGGAGTAGCTTCAGCTGGAAAGAGTTCTTTTGTTACTCTTCCAACAGATGATGATATGAGTAGCCGACCAACGGAGTTGGGTGAATCTTCAGCTGGGCCATCTCTTCTTTTTGCGAAGAAGGTGGTGATGCGAGTTCTGAGCTCTTGGATTGAGACTCTCTTTTCTGGGCACTTGGAAGCCGGATTTGGCATGATCCAGCATGTGCAGGAGATTCTCAGTGATGCTGAAGAGGCTGGTCTGGATGTCACAGGTGCCAGGGCGATCGTTGATAGGATCATTGCACTGGGTGACAAGTGGTTTGAGACCGTGGGTTTGGCTGATGACCAGTTCTTCAAGGAGATGTTCCTGGACCCTGCTGATAAGGCTAAGTCTGACCTGGATGAGGCTACAGAAAGCAAGAAGCAGGCAGTCCGAAAGAAGAACTTAGAAGAGCTAGCCATCATCAGGCTCACACATGACCTTAACATCCTTGACAGGGAGGTCGATGAGGCCAGGAAACGTCTTGAGCATTTACAGCACAAGTCGCTGCCAAGTGGGCTGCCATAATAGAGGCTCGCGACAGGGAGAGTGCTCTGATTCACCAGGTTGCAGATGCCGATCGGGTTCTCAAAAGGAAGTCTGATGAGGAGGAACAATGGCAAACTGCTCGAGGTAAGCTTCCTGGTGCGAAAGAAGGGGTACAGCCCACTCCAGCATCTCATGGCAGGTTCTTGAAGAAGCGTGCCTTGGAATCCTTGACGGCTGAGACTAAAAGTTTGCTTGGGGAGCTGAACTCTTGGCTGGAAACCATTTTTGATTGAGCTCCTGTATATTTTTTTTTACAGAAACCATCCTTCTCTCTTTTCTTTCTTTTTTTTTTGGTACCACTTGTATTTTTTTGGTACTTATTTTTTGTAGTGCTTGTGAACACTTTCTCTCTCTTTTTTTTTTTGGTACCACATGTATTTTTTTTGGTACTCTCTCTTTTTTTTTGTTATCCCTACGCTCACTTGAATCTTTTTGTGATAAAAGTAATTGCTAAATGGGATGCTTTTTTTTTTTTTTGTTATCCCTACGCTCACTTGAATCTTTTTGTGATAAAAGTAATTGCTAAATGGGATGCTTTTTTTTTTTTTTGTTATCCCTACGCTCACTTGAATCTTTTTGTGATAAAAGTAATTGCTAAATGGGATTTGATCAAAAGGTTGTCATTTTGTGAAAATCTTTTGTCAAATGATTGTTTTCGCATGGAAGCCAGGTTTTTGTTTGTGGCATGGAAGCCAATTTTGGCATGAGAGCCAGCTTTTCTTGTGGCATTGATAGCCGAGTTTTTTTTTTGTTGTGGCATCTATAGCCAATTTTGGTGGCATTGATAGCCGGTTTGTTTTGTGGCATCTATAGCTGGTTTTGTTTTGGTGGCATTGATAGCCGGGTTTTTTGAAATCCAAGTTTTTTTGTTTGTGGCATTGATAGCCGGTTTTGTTTTGGTGGCATTGATAGCCGGTTTGTGGCATTTATAGCCTGTTTTGATGACATTTATAGCCGGTTTGGTTTTCAAAAATGCAAGTATCGACTAAAAGTCGCCTCCCTGCTGAATGTTCTTGCAAGTATCGATGGAATGTCGCATCCTTGCTCATTCGGTTGCGAGTATCGATGGAATGTCGCATCCTCGCGGATTTGGGTGCAAGTATCGATGGAATGTCGCATCCTTGCTTTTCAAAAATTTTGGTTTTTGCGGGTACTGACTTGATGTCGTTTCCCCATGATTTTTGAAATTTGTGGTTTTCTCGAACCTTTGAGTTATGGATATCAACTGAAATGTTGCGTCTCCATGGTTTTTTCTTTTTTTTTTAGGTTTTTTCGAACTTTTGAAATTTGGGTTGTGGATATCAACTGAAATGTTGCGTCTCCACAATTTTGGATTTTGCAGGTATCGACGAAATGTCGTTTTCCTGCGATTTTGGAAGTGTCGAACATGGTTCATATGCTTCCGATTTGTGCGAGTATCGACTAAGCGTCGCTTCCTCGCGGTTTTTTTTTTTTTTGAAAAACCATTTTTTTTTTGTTTAAAGACACGAGGGTCATAAGTTTTGACCTAAAACCATTTTTGGCGGTAAAAGGCAGGGTGGACTAGGTTGGAAATCCCTGAATCCGGATTTTGTTTCAAACCATGAATTTTGGGTTCAAGGGTTGAAAATTTTGGTCAAGTTAGGGAAAGGTTCCTAAACTTGGATATTTTTTTTTTTGAACAATGAAACGATGAAAGTAAGCATTGTTTTAAATTTCTAGAAATTTCAACATTTGATATGAAAATTCTAAAAAAGGGTGGGTGTAGCGAGCGTGTACCTGGAAACCGGTTTTGGCCGTACAGGCATTGCTCTTACCCAGTTGGGTAAGTCTTCAAGGGTAGTACCGCTTTAAGAACTTGCCATTGATGGGCAGCATACATCTGTCACCTTCCATGTTTAGGAGTGCGTATGCGCCATTGGAGAAAACTTTGTCGATGACGTAGGGTCCCTCCCATTTTGGCTCAAATTTGCCTTTGGACTTGTGAGCGAAGACCATTGGTC
The DNA here is from genome assembly GCA_012931725.1 of Litsea cubeba. Taxonomy (NCBI): domain Eukaryota; kingdom Viridiplantae; phylum Streptophyta; class Magnoliopsida; order Laurales; family Lauraceae; genus Litsea; species Litsea cubeba. The sequence continues at coordinate 118,706,352 of CM022946.1, forward strand.
TTTTTACCGCAAGAACCAAGTCACTCTTTTTGTAGGCGCGTTGCCGGACCTTTTTATCGAAAGATCCTGCCATGCGTGCTTGGTAAAGTTCAATGCTTTGTTGAGCTTCGAGCCGTCTCTCATCGAGATTGTCCAGCTCATGGAGTCGCAATTTGACATTGCTTTCTTGAGTCATGTCATTTTGCAAGGATACCCTCAAGGAAGGAATTTGTACTTCCAAGGGTACGACAGCTTCGCATCCATAGACCAAGGAGAATGGTGTGCTATGGGTTGGTCCTCGAACGGTGGTTCGATAGGCCCATAAAGCTTCAGACATTTTTTCGCTCCAGTCTCTTTTGTGACTAGAGACCATTTTTTTGAGGATTTTGCAGAGTGTCTTGTTGAAAGCTTCTGCTAACCCGTTCGCTGCCGGATTGTATGGAGTCGAAGGACAGCTTTGGATTTTATATTTGTCGCAGAACCTGTAGAATCGATGATCCCGGAACTGTGGTCCGTTATCATGGACGAATCTTTTGGGTATGCCGAAACGACAAATGATGTTGGTGCGCAGGAACTGAAGGACTGATGAGGTCTTCATTTCGTTAAACGTAAATGCTTCTGACCACTTGGAGAAATAGTCCGTAGCGGCGAAGATGAAGCGATGACCTTTGCTCGAAGGGGGAGAAATAGGACCTATGATGTCCATACCCCAGGCTTCGAAAGGCCATGAGATCGCTGTAGGATGCAGCCATTCTGGAGGCATGTGAATGTAATCTCCATGAACTTGGCATTGTTGGCAGCGCTTAGCAAATTGCATTGCGTCAGCTACCATGGTAGGCCAGTAATATCCTAACCTTTTTATCTGATCATAGAGCTTAGGTCCAGCCTGATGAGCTCCGCAAAAGACCAGCATGAACTTCTTTGAGTGTTTCTTCAGCCTCTTGTTGTGACAAGCAGCGTAGAAGTACTCCGTTGAAGGATTTCCTGTAAAGGATTTTTGAAGGAATATCCAAATGAAAGCTTGGGGTTCGCCTTTGGATGCTTACCCGTTCTTTTGGATCTTCAGGTAGGATTCCGAACATAATGTAATCAATGAACGGATCCCTCCAGTCGCCGATTGAAGTTTGAAGGATTGAAATCCGACTTCCGACCACTTGGTGGCATTCAGCAACTGCTTGGTGTGTGTTAAGAGGAGGAAGGATTCTTCTTTCGCACACTGTGATTTGCATGTTTTCCCCTTCCTGGATTGCCATGGATGCGGCAAGTCCGGCTAGGGCATCTGCACGTATGTTTTCACCTCTACGAATGTGGATGATGTGACAGATGTCAAACTTTTGCAAAAGTGATTGTGCCTTGTTGTAGTAAGGCAACAAATCTGGCTTCCTTACTTCAAATTTCTGATTCATCTGGTTGACGATCAGTTGAGAGTCTCCAAAGACTTCCAGCATGGTGATACCGGATTCGATGGCGAGTTCCAATCCTAAGATCAGAGCTTGATATTCAGCTGCATTGTTTGTGCATGGTTCCAGTAGCGAGAAAGCGTGTGGAATCATGTATTTGTCGGGGCTAACAAAGAGGATGCCAACTCCCGAGATCAGCTGTCTTTTTTCATTTGTCCTGGTTGCACCGTCAAAGTACATGTCCCAGGAGGCACTTTGTGAGAAAGTCTCCACATTGTAGACTGGTTCGTCTGGGAGATCATCTCTGAGCGGAGAATCTTTAGGCAATGGATGCTCTGCGAGGAAGTCCGCTAGAGCTTGCCCTTTGATTGCTTTTTGTGGTACATACCTAATATCAAATTGTGACAGAAGGATGGACCATTTTGCCAGTCGAGCATTGAGAGAACCTGCCTTTGTGACAAGGACCTTCAAGAGGTTGACCCTCGAGACCAGGTATACTGTGTTGGAAAGCAAGTAGTGACGCAGCTTTTGTACAGCGAACATCACTGCAAGGCATTCTTTTTCGACTGGAGAGTAGCGATGCTCTGCACCTACTAGCATGCGGCTGAGGTAATATAGAGCAGCTTCTTTTCTTTGATCATTTTCTTGCGCAAGCAGAGCTCCCAAAGAGTGATCAAGGGCTCTTGTGTACAAGATGAATGGTTTTCCAGTGGTAGGAGCAGCTAACACTGGAGGTTTTGTCAGGTATGACTTGATGTCTTGGAAAGCAGCTTCACAGTCAGCATCCCAGACAAAGTTTACACCTTTTTTCATCAATCGGGAGAATGGACGGCATTTCCCCGAAAGATTGGAGATGAACCGTCTGATGTAGGCTAATCTCCCTTGAAGCCCTTTGAGTTCTCTCAAGGTTCTTGGAGAGGGCATTTCTAGAATGGCTTTGACTTTTATGGGGTCAAGCTCTATTCCAGCTTTCCGAACTAAGAATCCGAGGAACTTACCCGACGAGACGCCGAAGAAGCATTTCAAAGGATTCATTCGCAGTTTGTGTTTGCGAAGCCGGAGGAAGACTTCTCGAAGGTTTTCGAGATGATCTTCTTTTCTTTTGCTTTTGACGGCGAGGTCATCAACGTAACATTCAACCGTCTTGTGCTGCATATCTTGGAATATTTTCATCATAGCCCTCTGATATGTGGCACCAGCATTTTTCAGACCAAATGGCATGACAGTGTAGCAATACACGCCAAATGGGGTCCGAAAAGATGTATGTTTTTCATCTTCAGGATGCATCTTTATCTGATTGTAGCCAGAGAAACCATCCATGAATGTCATTCGCTCGAATCCACAGGTATTATCAATCATTACCTCTGGTATGGGGAGCGGAAATTCATCTTTAGGGCATGCGCCATTCAGGTCTCTATAGTCAATACAGACCCTGATCTGCCCATTTTTCTTTGTCACGGGGACAATGTTGGCCAACCATTCAGGATGTTGTTCCTCACGGATGAAGCCGACGCTTTTGAGTTTTTGAACTTCTTGTTCAATTTTATCCATCACATCTGGACGGAATCTTCTTTGGCCTTGCTTGACAGGCTTGATGTCTTCTTGAAGATTGAGTTTGTGAACCGCTATTTTGGGGTCTAAGCCTGGCATTTCAGCGTAAGACCATGCAAAGCAATCAACGAACTCACGAAGAAAGGCGATATACTCGGGTAACTCATCATCCTTTATATTCTTGCTTATGAATACAGGACGTGGGTTATCTGGTGTTCCCAAGTCTATCTTTTGAACAGGATCTTCTGTTGGAAGGTTCGAAGGTGGTTCCTCCACAATATTTTCGGAGGCTTCCAGCTCAACGAAACCTTCTGGGTTTTCAAAGGCATTTCCAGACCAAGGTTTTGTTCCTTTCCACGGGTCTTCTTGATCGGTGATTTTCCCAAGGCTTGCTATGAGATGATCCCAATCGCCTGTTGAAACCGGGTCGAAGTAGGCTACTTCTTTTGGAGATGAGGGTTCTTCTGGGTCAGAAGACCACACGTCTGTTCCATCGGACAACTCCTCTTCATTTTCGGAGAAATCGTGCCAATTGGATGAGCTTCCTGGATCTTTGTCAGGTGACTCATCAAAGAAATATCCAGGGAGATCAATGTCTTCATGGACTTGAGAAGTTGAGGCTTGGTCAGTGTATTGACTTTTAAGCCTTTGTGTCAACTGTCTCAAGGGAGTGTCGGGATCATACCCTAACCCGTGTGAAGACTTTTTTACATAGCCGTAGAGTCTCCAATCTTCCAGCTGGCTTTTGGTCAAGACGGGCCCCAATGGCGTGAGAATACCTGCGTCCTTCTCCCAAACCGACTGGGTTTTGAGCGTCATAGCCCATTTTCTTCATAATAGCTTGTGCCACAGAACTGTATAAGGATAGTTGAGGCATACCTTTATTTTGGAAAGGTTCAAGCATGGAGTTTGATGAAGAAGCATCCGATCTATGGAAGAAGATCGGCTTTTCCTTTGCTGAAGTTGCTGGAACAACGAAGGAAGCTGACGTAGGATCTTCTATGTCAGAAGTTATCTCCATTGGAGTGAGAGCAGGCTGAACTTGCTGAGTATCAGCTTGGCTTGACGATGTGTCGTCTTCTGGCTCTGAATCCGAGTCCGTGTCTTGCATGATAGACACGAATGAGACAACAAATTTGCCCCCAGGCTTTTGCTTTGCCTTCTTCACTTTAGTTGTGATGACCAAAGGCTTTGAAGGTTTAAGGGAGATGATGAAGGGAGTTTGAATGCTCTCTTCAGATTTACCGGATGGTTTGTTTTCTTCCGGTGATTGTTGAGGAGCTTTGCCTTTATCTTTCTGGAGATTTTCGGCAAAGGATGCTGTGTGCTTCTCCTCTTCTTCTTTTTCACCTTCATACATCTGTGAGTCTGCGAAGTGGACTTCTTTACCTTTGAAGGGTTTTCTGTCCGCAAAGACTCGATGTATCATGCCGTCGTCGCCAACAAACTTGATGCATTGATGTAGAGTTGAAGGGACAACACCATTCTCGTGGATCCAAGGGCGTCCGAGAAGGATGTTGTAGCATGAAGGGGTTTTTATTGCATACACTGTGACCTCAGAGATAAGATCACCGATCTGCAATTTGAACCTGATTTTGCCGATAGGCCTTTGAGTACTCCCATCGTATCCAAAGATAGATACAGATGTGTGGCTCAGCTTGCTGGGTGGGATGCCCAACTCTTCAAGAGCCGATGTGGAGATGAGGTTGAGTGCAGAACCTGGGTCGATCTGAACTCTGTGCATAGGCATTTCCTTGATATACCCTGTGAAGTACAGGGGTCGGTTATGCCTGGTTTCTCCAAGTAGGAGGTCATCCTTTGTGAAGGCGATGGTTGCACTGGCTGCTTTTTTAACCGAGAGGCATTCAATGCATGATGCCCTCAGTTTTCTTCTTTTCTCCCTTTGAGGAGGCTTCTGAGTTTTTGACCCGGTAATCCATTTCAATTTGGAGGACTTGCGGGGCATGTTTGTCGACATCCTCATTCAGCTTTTGTAATTCCGAGATGAGATTATCACGAGTGTGCGGAGACATTCGCAACAAATCTAGGATGTGCAGACGTGCAGGTATGTGCTTGAAGTGTTCAATCAAGTCATACTTGAAAGCCTCCTTAGGGCCTGCATGTTCATCATTGTTGCCACTAGGGGCGCTTACAACATCTTTTCCCGAAGGATTTACATATGTAAAGGAAGATTGGTTGTAATTTTTGTGGTAGTCCCGGCCAGAGCGGGTGCCTCTACCAACTTCGAGAGCTTCTTGAGAAGGGTCTTCGTTTGGAAGATTGTCTTCGGGATCAAGAGGCTGTCGTTTTTCATTTGCTGAGGATGAATTAGCAGCAGAGTTGCCATCCTCAGTGATCGTGTTGCACTGGAGCATTTTCCGGGAACAAGTCCTGAACAGCATCCAGCAACCTTTCTTCGTTGACTAATTCATCATCCCAAACATCAATGGCTGGGAATTCTTCAGTCAGGAAGGGTGTGAACTTTGAAGTCACAGTCTCAGGAGAAGAAACCTGAGAGGGTGTCATCTCAGTGAAAGTCACGTGAGATGAGGTGGCTTCAGAAGATACATTGCTAGGCGTCGCCGGAGTGTAAGTGCTCTCATCAGATGATGCTTCGGAAGAGCTATAATCCCGAATTATCACATTACAAGAAGCTCTGACGGGAGACGTTGTCTGATCGGAGTCAGACTCATCCTCGGATGTAAGAGGATCGTCTATCCAGCAATTTTCTCCATTTTCAGGAGTTAAGGGAGGGTGTACCTGGTGGTCTTCAGGACTTCAGGCTCTGGGTTGCGAGGAGGCTCGTTGACTGCGTTCTTGCTCTTGTTCTAGAGCGAGTCGCTGCAAGATCCTTGCATATTCTTCAAGATCAGGCATGGGAGCCGGATCTTCTTCTTCATCAACTCTTTGTGGCTCAACATGGTTGATTCCCACTGGAGTAATGAGAGGTGCTGAGTCAGCAGCATTTTCTTGTACAGCCTCTTGGTCTTCTTCATCATCGGACCAGGATCCTTGTGGCTGTAGGGGGTTATACCAGATTACTGGCATAAGATGAGACTCAGGAACCCATTCTTCATCGGAGAGATATTCTCCTGTTTCAAGGGACTCCTCCTCACTCATCTGTTGTAGTTGGATTCGAATCCATCATCGGTGTCGCTGGATTCGTATCCATCAATGGAGAATCCTAACTACCGAATTGCAAGAGTATGATGCCTCCTGCATGGCTTCTTTGAATTGAGGTGGCATGAAATCACTGAGAGTGAATTTCCTTACCTCCTTTGAAGTCTCTGGAAGGGATGTTTTTGTTGCCTCCAGCGAAGCGGTAGAGGAAGCCTCTGCCTTTTCTTTGACCTCTAGTTTTGGCTGGGTCTTCTCTTGCCGTTTGAGCTTGAGGAGATGTTTCCTAGCCTGCCTTCACTGTTGAGCTGTATGGCTTTGTTTTCACGACCTCCCAATTTTCATCTTCCAGGAGATCGGGATGTACCCATATCGGTTGTCCGTCTGGTGTCGGGTAAGGAACCAGTTCCTCGGACGATGGATTGAGTTTGATCACCTTGAAGGAAGTAGATGATCTTCTTCTTTCGGTGATTTTGATGTTTGTCCACATGTCACCATGTTAATGGAGGCAGACCCATAGTTTTTGTCAAAGGTGATGACTCCGTTTTTCCACATCTCATTTATTTTCTCTCTCACAACGAAGCATTGATTGAGAGGATGCGAGATCATCTGGTGGTATGGACAGTACCGAGGATCGTTGGTTTTGCCACACATCACCCGGTCTTTTTGGTTCAGGCAAGGTGAGCTTGCCGTTTGCCACAAAGAGCCCGAAGATTTCATCAACATCTTCATCAAACGTGGTATTCTTCTCTACTCGTTCCTTGAAGGCCTCTGAGGTTCAGGTCTCTTACCAGCATCTTTGTTTTCAGCTTTCTTTGGTGGCTGAGAGGCTGACTTGGTCTGCACATTGAGGACCTCTTTTTTCTTTGGTTAGAGGTTTGCAATGGCGGTTGGCTCTTTTCTTGATGATTTTGCCTTTTGAGGTCTTTAATCCACGTTTCAGCTTCCCATGGAAGCTTCTAGGAGTTTCTCCCAGGTTTTTTGATTTGTTTGCCGCTGATCATGGAGCGGATTCTGGCTTCATGTTGTTTCGGCAGATGTCGACTAGCGACGCTTGTGGCAATACATCAGAGCATTTGTATTGCCATGCTTTCCACTTGTGAATGAAGTCATATGTTGGATCATTCTCCCCTGTTTTAGGTGCACAGCTGAGCCATAGTAGCGGGATGATCTTCACCTTTGAAGTGAGGCAGGAAGGTGTCTCTAGCATGGCCCAGTTTTGGATTGAGTCCTCCGTCAGAGTGGAGTTACCAATCGAAGGCCGTACCTTTTAGGGTACTTGCAAAGAGGCGGATCTTGAGTGCATCTTGATCCGCGATAGCTCCCGTCAGGATCTTGAAGTGGATGACGTGCTGTCTGGCTGATCCTTTCCCCGTATATGTTTGGAGAGTAGGATGCTTGAATTTGGTGGGGAACGGGACCGAGTCCATCCATAAGGGATATGGTGGCTTGATCCCATGCTCCTTGAGTATATCCTCTTCTTTTGCTTTGGCGAGGATACTGTCTACGTCCTTTTTGGTAAGGGCGCGTGACTCATTTTCTTCTCCATTTACCTCGTCGTCTTGATGATTCGGAGGAGGTTCATTGTTCGCCTGATTTTGGAAGGCGAGGAGAAGGTTTTCCATCAGAGTTTCA
>CM022946.1:119314133-119489816 GCA_012931725.1 Litsea cubeba
AAATGTCACTTTGCCTCTTCAAGATCCAAAGAGCTACATGAAGTCGCAACCTGCCATAAATAGGCAATGCTACTTCCAAAAAATCAAATCTTGTCAGAATCAAACAAAAACTGTAAGATCCTTCAAGACAGCCAAAAGAGGAGTACACAAGAAGTTTCGGGCCATTTCAAAATCATTTGGCCTAACTTCGCTTCTCCGACAGCCGAAAAGGAGCTCTCGGCGGCGAAAGCATCGGGGACACCAAATCTTCGATCAGAGCCGATGGATGGTCTCAAAATACATCCAAAAGGCTCCACGTCAAGTTCCGAGTCAAACCGACAACGTTTGACCCTACATCAACCCTCGAACAGCTAAATCAAGCCTCTCGGCAGCAAGAACCGCCGAGGCCATCACTCATCAGATAGAGCACATGGACGGCTTTAAAATGCTTACAAAGGGCTGCACGTCAAATTTCAGGTCATTTCGACAACATTTGACCATAGTTCGACGCTCGGAAGCCAAATCAGGCCTCTCGGCGGCAAAGCTCTCCAGGACCATGGTTTCCAAGACAGAGCCTATGGATCATCTTAAAATGACTCCAATGGGTTCCCTGTCAAATTTCAAGTTAATCGGACATCGGTTGACCGCACATCAAACCGCGACATCTTCATCGCGATAAAAATGAGTCTACTGGTGATAGGACCCCAAACGGCTTCAAAACTCAAACAAAAGCCTATGGTTGGTCTTATTTATTGCTCAGGAGGCTTCACACCAAATTTCAGGTCATTCCGACATCGTTTGACCCAGTTTCAGCTTCTGACAGAAAATCGGCAGCCCTGCGCGACAAAGTCTTCGGCTTTCTCAGGAAATTAGAAACTTTGCAAACCAAAATGCAAGGATTCTTATCAGGTTTCCTACAGGGAAATCAATCCAATAAATGGTCAAAAATGTCAAGGAAAAATACAGAAGAAAAAAGAATCGAAAAACAACAAAAACGGACACAAAACGGGACAAAAAGGGGGAAAACCCCCCAGGGTCGCCGGCGACCCTGGAACCCGGGATCGCCGGGAAGGCCCCGGAAACCCCGGTTTTCGCCATTTTTTCGCGATTCGAAGCGTCCGGCCTCTGGTAGTTTCCAAAACTCATACTTTTGAGACACCAAATCCTCTGACATCCGTCAAAAACACGGGTCAATCATCAAAAGTATCGAAAACAACATTAATCGCCACCCGGTCAACCAAAAAAAAGTGTGCTTTCTACCCGACCGATCGAGAAATCGACAGGACAGATGGCACTGACCCGCTGTTGGCAACTAACACCTGAAGTCACATGGTCATCCGATGTCGATCTACATGAAGATCCATCGATGATCATTGCCAGAAGAATCCCAAAAGACGCGGCACGGCCCGCGACTCTTCAACTGCTCGGCGACCACTTAATGCGATTAATTGACTAGCTTTATTACAGTCATTAATCCATTTCTTTGGATGGACCAATCAGAAGCAAGCATCCGGGAGTTACAAGTCAAGAGATTCATGGCATTTAACCCATGAAACTCCTCCCATCATGGCGATCAAAGGCGATTAAATGCCCTCAATCTCCTCCGGCCAATCAGAAGCCAAGAAAAAGGAGTTACAAAATAAAGAATTAAATCCTGTAACTCCTCCCATTATGCAGCTTAATGACAATAAAAGCCCATAAACCCTCCTAAATGGCTATCTAAAAGCCTATAAATAGGAGAGCTCTCCAAGAAGAAAGAAAGAAAACGGAGAAAATCACAAACACACAGACAATAGACTGCAGAAAATCCGGAAACTCAGACAGAAAGAGGCATCAGAAATCTAAAGAGAGAAAACTCTGCGGAAATCCTACACCGACCACCGCTACAAGGTGACAAAAGTCCCTTGGGGGGTACCCCCCCCCCCCCAAGGTCCTTGCCTTCTCCTTCTGCCTCCAATGGCTTAGACGTGGCTTTTCAGCCCGTCTACTCGGTTTTTTATTGGACATAGGACCTCCTTTTGGTCTTTGTCCTCTAAAAACCTGAGGTTATAGCCAAGCCAAGCGAATCAATAGCATCCTCTGTTCTCATCTGCATGGATGATGGCGAAGCCCACATATGGCTTGCGACCGTCAATCTGAACGGGTCCCCCACAATCTCCTGAGAAGTTAGATCCTCCTTTTCTTGCTTTTCATTGTAGTTTGTATTTTTTCAAAAGAGACAAAAATCACAACTCTTGTCTTTCATTATTGATAAGAACTGTAAATCGGCTATAAACGCCAAAATCGGCTATAAACGCCAAAAACCGGCTATAAACGCCAAAATCGGCTATAAATGCCAAAAAATTGCCTTTCACGGCAAATCAAGAAAAATGTCTCTTTTCTTAAATATATGTGCAATGGAAAACTTGAAAGAAGTTGATTTCTTTTTTACTTGCGAAGGTTGATCTCCGGATCACCACTTGCAATTCCAAGTAAAATAGAAAATCTGGCACACCCATAAAAAAAATGTTGATGCACGCCTCTGCCCCCCGGTTACGAAAGGGTCGTACCCAACGGACTCCTACGTCCGCCGACCTCGGTAGAACCAGGCAGGAGCGCGGTCCATCAGTGTTTGCTTCCGATCAGGATTGTGGATTCCATAGGTCTCTCTTTCTAAGTTTTTAGATTGGAATTTGTTTTCAATATGAAAGCGGCATTTTGTTCATTGTCCATTGGAAAAATAAATTCTCTAATGCCCATGTTTGGATGTGGAGAAAATTGTCTACTATTATAGATTTGAGCTGTGGAGAGTTTTCTTTAACTCCATTTTCTCCATCTATTTGGAGGAGGCGAAATGGCAGTAAAAACTGTTCAGCAATGCAAATTATAGTTGAGGACAATTATCCTCCCTCACTAAAATATTTGTGAGGAGCAAAATGGATCCATGATTTAGTATGGTTTGTGTGTTGAGGTTTTCTTTTGAATGCTTATTTTGTAGCAGAATCTTTGTTTTTTATTTTTTATTTTTTAATTTTTGGGTATGCATTTGGATGTACGACTGAGAAATGCAATTTAAGAGCAAAATCATGTGGTGTTGATTTGTGATACTTAGGCTACTGTCTCAAGTACCAGCAGTTTGATTTGGGTTGGCGCCTGCTTATTCGGGCTCACATTGAGTGCTCTTTGAGTGAGTCCTAGATGATTTAAGGCCATCAAATTGGTGTAAATTGATACCAAAGAGTGCTCTTTGAGTGAGTCCTAGATGATTTAAGGCCCATCAAATTGGTGTAAATTGATACCAAGGCATAGTCAGGATATATTTTAGATGAGTGAGGTCACGTACTCTGTTTCCACTTTGTTTGGCTATGAAGTTTGTTTTTTTTTTTTTCTAGGGTTTGAAGAAGATTTTGAACAGTTGGCTACTAAGTTGCAGCTTTGATCTTGACTAATAGCTACTTATTAAGAGAATAGTAAGATAGACTAAAAACAAAAGGTTGCTTTTGATTCTATAAATAAGAGTTCTTACTTTATCGTGTGAAACATTGGTTCACTACATGTCAAGACATTGAAACTGGGATTGAAGCTGGGATTACTTGTCTGCAAATTGGGTGGTGATGTCATGTTGAGATTGAAGCTGGGATTTCAGCATATGAAGCTGAACTACTTCCATATCTATTGTATTCTTAATGTTTGATGATTCTTGTAATGCTTTTTATGTGGGTTTTACTTCTCATGTTGATTTAAGTGAATTTTTAAACTAGTTTCGATTATGGAATACTTGATCTGCATTTGGTTGTTTGGTTTTCTATTGAAATTGCATTTGTTCATGCTATATGATTTGGTCATCATAATTTTTTTATTTAGGAATTTGGTTGCTTTTGTTTTTATTCTAGTAATGTTATTTGATAGTTTCACAATATGTTGAAATTATTGACTGGACTGTTGGTTTTATTTTTTACTACCAATATTGTTCATTGCTAATGGTGGTGGGTAGGTTAGATCGATTTTGAAAAATTCATACAAATATGCGTCTTGTCTCTAGTGCTAGATGTGGAATCTATTTGAATGTGGAAAAAGTGAAGGCTGACAGTTTGATTGACCCTTTGTATGCAAGCGACTGGCAAGTAGCTGGCTTTGTGAAGCCATAGCCAATTATATGTAAACTGGTTACATGTAATTAGGTTGAGTAAATGGAAAGTAGGGAAACCAAAATTGATAAACATGGGGCTAAGAATGTATTCTGATGGTGGTATGTGCTAGTTGTGGGTTGTTTACCCTGTATGTTAAATGACTCTTGGAGTAAAGCAGTTAAATGCCTGCATGGTATATGATAGGTGGAGTGGATATGGGTGCACAGGAGATAGCCTTGTCACTAGTTAGTAAAGTTTTAAATAATTCCTTGGATGTTTAACAATCATTTCAAATGTAGGATGTCTGAACCGACTAGCCCTCAAGCCGCGAACACGGTTTCACCAAGAAACATGAAATGGACAAATGAACATGATGATGTGCTCCTCCACATCGTGCTTGAGATGCGCGAAGAAGGCAAAGTAAATCCTTGGGGTTTACCTCGGAGGGATGGGCTTTGATTACAAAGGAAATGCAAACCAAACTTGTGCCCCAATTCAGTAAAGATAAGTTGAAGAATATGATGAAGAGCATCAAAAAATGGTATAGCGTGATGAAGGCTATGCTATATTTATGTGGGTTTGGATGGGATGAAGAAAGAAAAAAAAGTCACAGCAGAAGACGGGGTGTGGGACGATTACATTGCGGTGGGATTCTGAAAGTCCAAATTTATGGGCTACTAGAATGGAATACTACTAGTTCTAAATACACAGCGGAAATAAACAATCAGACGAACTAGCAATTAAGTCTACCAAGCAATCACCACAAGAAGGCAGACACAAAATATAGCGTGGAAACCCTATCCAGTGAGAAAAACCACGAATCAGAAATCAAGAGTTCACGAACAGTTACAAGATATACTCACTAGCTCCTGTACCTCAGTCTGTACCTCGACCTCAAGACTATAGTTATTCTTGCAAAGAATCCACTGACACGAAATCCACGTGCCCCGTTCTCCTTATTTGATCTTCTCGCACCTTGCCAGCACAAGATGAACAATCTTCTCCTTCGAAAAGCAGAAGCAGCAGCAACCTTCTAGAGCAGCCTTCAGAACGATCTCTCAATGGCTCTAGAGAATAAACTCTCTCTTATGATCTCTCTGCCTTAGATTAATGAGAGTGCTGATTCTCCATAGGGTTGAGAGTAACACCCTATATATAGCCCCAATTTCGTGCCTAATACTTAGAACACAAGTAGGACTCAGACTGGGAAAACAGAGTCTCAAAAGGAAACAGATTCGTATCAGAATAGAGACTTTCCCATTTTCTGTGCACTATTCGCTCGAGCGAACTCTTCAACCGCTTGAGCAGATGAGGCTCTGTCTCGCGGTCGCTCGAGCGAACGTGAGAGCGCTCGAGCGGACTCCTTGCTGGATGAGATACGGAAATTCAGAACTCTTTTCTTCCAACTTTCTTCTTCTAAACCATTCAGACTTTTCTTCTTGGAGTCCTTCCCTCTTATATCTTCGGAGTTCTTTTCTAAATAGAACATGCAACACAAAGACTCCTAAAGTTTTGTCCAACATGAATTAGCCAATACAAAAATACCTAACAGATTCTTATTCAATATATGTGGGGTTTTTCCATTGTGTTATATGTGGGTTTTATTTATTTATTTTTTATTATGCAAGTTTGACTTATGATCTATTATACATGCAATGCAGGCACATCCTGGAGCTAGTTTGTATAGGTCCAGACGCATGCCTAACTACTACGTCCTGTGTGAAATATTTGGCGACTCAATTGCTGATGGTCGAGAGGAATTGGTTACGAAGGACGTTCCTCGATCACCACCATCGTCCATACATAACAATGACTTGGATGATGACTTGAATGTTGATGATGATGCCACTACCCACAATGAGGAGGCTGGAGATGAGCACATCTCTATAGCTAGGGGGCGTAATATGACCCCTGTAGGATCCTCCCGTCAAGCAACAAGACGCCAAAGCATGGGGGATGCAAGGGTGGCAGTCGTCGAACACATGGCAGATGCAATAGACACAATGTCAATGAATACATCGAATGAACGAATGAAGAATGTGTGGGAAGCAATACTACCTCTTGATCTGGATCCGATGATAAAGTTAGGAGCATTTCGACAGCTAGGGAATGAATAGATGGCCTCACAGTTTTTTTCCTTAAACGACGATTACCGCAAGATATTTATAATTAACTTCCTTAACAATGTTTAATTTGATGTTTTGGTTGTTATCTTGGACTGTAAGTCGTGGTTATGATTGTGAGGTCGGACACAATTATGTTTGTTTTGTTGGTATGTCATGTATATTTTTATCAAGACATGGAATGTTTAGACAAGGAATGTCTTTTATTGGTTTTGTTGGAATGTGATGAACACTTTTACTAATTTGTGGGATTTGTGGACAAAAATGACTTCTATTAATATTCGTGAAATGTCATAACTTATATTAATGGTTTGTGTCTTTTGTCTTCACCCGCAACATGGATAAACAAGAACTTGTGTTCTTGTTAACTAATGTTGTTACATCAACATGTCTTTTATGTTACCGTTACCAGTATCTCACCAAAAGTAAAGTTCATGAAGCTACACACAGTGGAAAGACTTATCTCAATGAGATCTTGATTGGACACCCCCTTAAATGTCCCGACATATCCAGAATGAGCAGTGGTTGTTTCTTTCTTTTGGCCAATGAGCTAAAATGTAGGGGCCTTCTACGAGACTCTCATACAATGATGGTGAAGGAACAATTGGGGATATTTTTATTCACTGTTGGCCACAGTCAAAGAAACCGTGTTATGCGAAACTTATTTCAACATTCAGGAGAGACAATCAGCCGGTACTTTAACAAGACATTGGATGCTATCATTAAACTGGCGCCATATTATGTGAAACAATCCGACGGGGAGTGTCCACCCGAGATTGCAAATAATCCTTTGTCCTGCCCATTTTTCAAGGTAACATTTTAATGAGGCAACAAATATAAAACTATAAATGCTATATTTTAATGCATGTTGTATTTGTTTATAGGATTGTGTTGGAGCGATAGATGGTACACATATCCCCACACGTGAGCAAGTCCGTTATCGCCATAGAAAGGGTGGACTATCACAGAACGTTATGGCTGTTGTATCGTTTGATATGAGTTTCCAGTATGTATGCGCTGGATGGGAAGGATCAGCCTCAGACTTGAAGATTCTTCAACATGCAGTATGGAGACGGGCCCAAAATAGGTTACATGTTGCAGCAAGTAGTAAACTCTAGGCCCTTTGTTATTAAATGTATAAAGTTGTCCTATTGAAGCCATAACAAGAATGTCCCATTATAGTTTTGTAGGAAAATTTTATCTAGTAGATGCTGGTTATGCAAACACGCGTGGGTTTTTAGCCCCATTTTGCGGAGCTCGATGTCATTTAAAAGAATGGTCCACAACGCAGGTGCCTAGCACTATTCAACTTGCGTTATGCAAAGTTACGCAATATAGTGGAGAGAACATTTCCGGTGTTGAAGCAATGTTTTGCCCTTTTGCAAACCGCTCCACGATATCCAATGAAGACGCAAGTCAAGATCGTTGTGGCATGTTGTGTTTTACATAACTTTATCCGTCAGTGGAATCTTGCGGACGATTTGTTTAGGATAGCATTTAATGAGATGATGGAAGAGGATGATGAAGAAGATCAAGATATCGAAGCGGACAATGTTGGTGGTCCTAGTGATGTGGACAAGCAACTTATGATAGGTTTTAGAGAACAACTATCTAAAGATATGTGAGACGCTAGGGGACCAAGGAGAGTTTGATTTCACATTAGCATGATCAATGTTTTTTTCTGGGTACATAAGTTGCTTATATGGGTTTCTCTTCTTTTGGGTTGCTTTTGTGTACCTCTTTTGGGTTTTATGGCTGGCCAGCCCGTGGGCATCATTTTTGGGAGGTATAGGTCCACCTTGGTTGTGTCTCTATGATATGAGTGCAAGTGGGTTGGAGCTGCTCCTCATTATTTTGTAAATTCAGCCCTTAACTTTGGAAATATATACTTATTTTTCATCCAAAGGTCAGCTCTCAACTTTATGTTAATGGATTGGTTGCATTTTCATTTTCCATACACTCCAACCATGAATGACCTGGTAGTTACAAAAGTTGAAGTTGATTGATGTTCCAAAGAATATTAGTGCACCTCATTCCTCATGCTTGGGTTTAGACTACAGCAAAATGCCGCCTTGGGAAAACTCATAAATGGACTAAGTTGTCCTTATAATTCTATGAGATTCTGCATTTTATAGGGTTTTTTTTTTCTGTTTACGCGGCCATTGCAAAGTGCCATTTCTTATTATCCTGTAGTGAATGAACTATGATATGGTATGAGTTTTGTATGATCTTTTATCCTTTCTGCTCGTGATTCTGGCTTATGAATTCATCTTCTTTTATCTAAATATGGATCTTATTAAATGCATCCCCATTAAGCTCATGTGGGCGTAAGAGTCCATCCTAAGAACTTCTTTTAGATTGGAAATCTGCTTTGCAGTACTTGGTTATTGCAAAGAATAAGAGCAACTATTACTTAAGATTCTATTAACATCTATTTGTATTGATATATTTGGACCAGACATGATTGTGCTGAGTTGTTGTGATTGGGTAAAGGTTTTGAGAAATTGAGCACCTCCATAGTGTGGTAGCTCTATTAGGCTGTATTTTCTCATTCTCTCACTCTGGTTGGGCTTTTGCAAGCTTCTTTCTTATTTGGATGTGGGTAATTTCAAACTACACAATGCAGGTTTGTGTTTTGTTTGACCCTTCTAATCGATGAACAGCTTACAGTGTATCAATGTAGGTTAGGAAATCCAATTCCACTTCTGGTAAGATTTTGAATTCTGATTTGTGGGCTGTTGATTCTATATCTAGATGGAGACTATATTATTGGAGATTGTAGGTTGCCTTTGAATCACATAGTGATAGCTTGAATAGCTCTGAACAGCATGAGGCAGGAAACTTAATATATGCACAAACTAGTTCCAATTTAGCCAATTTACCCTGTTTTCAATTCTTTATTATTAATAAAAATGAATCACTTCATAATATTAGCTGCAGAGGAGTGTCAAATTGTGGTGTTGATACACTTTGAAGTTTTTGTGCTAAATTTACTCTGAGAAAATGTTGGCTTCTTCTTTCTTATTTGCCTAACTTAACTTTTTAATATCACCAGGCCCACATTCAGGTCTGAGTAATACTTACTCGAAGATAAGTTCTTAAAATCAACATGTAATGAAAATGTGCTCAATCCACAAGAATGTATCCCTCCCATTGAGCACAACTCAGCATTATATAAAACAGGGGATAGTTTTCAGCAATTCATGTCACCTCAATATAATACTTTCCACACACCATAGATAAATTGTATCATTTGAAGATCAAACATATAATACTTTTCACACACCTTCCATCATGTAAAATTCCACTCATGATTTATACATTAATGACTAGGGCTCTTCATGGGCTATACCATCCAGGAATGTCCCATATCAGGATGGATTGGGGTGTACTCATGATTCAAAGTATATATTAGAAATCTTCATTATTTCAAAATCTATAAGTATTTAAGACATGAAACTAAACTTTTTTGGGGTTTAGTACATGAATAAAAAATTTGACCGTGCTTTTATTTTTTAATTTTTCCCATTTAACTAATTTTGTAATGAGGATGTTTGCTCCCTTCTTTTTCAGAGGCAAGAAAATCCTGGAGTTGAGATCTCTCCGACACAAACGTGGCTTGCTATGCATACTCCAAAGAATGGTTTTGCTAGATGCGAGTACCAGGTGAGAAGTAGATTCTTCTTTTGAAATGCAAAACCTTATGATGAGTTATTAATTTTCTTTGTTCACTGTGGTTGTAGTCTTTTTATTACTATATTTTTTTAATTCAGTGATAGATGGATGGGATCTGTTTATGATGAAATTGTTAGATTAAATGGGTGTGGCCCACATGACCACAAACCCATTAAAGATATTTAATTATACCCACTTGTCTTTCATATTTATGAGACCTAGTTATTTTTTAGCTCACTTGCCAACAAACTAATAATGGGCTGAAATTAAAGGGTTAGGTGATAGTTTGGGGTTATTGGTTCCTTGATGGGTAGGAATCTCCTATAAAAGGACCTCTTGGGTAACTTCTTTGGTTGCTAGTTTTCTTGGCATCCATCGCTAAGCAAGAAAGAATAGAAAAGGCAAAGGAGTTGTAAATCCCATTTGATTTTTAAGCCTCTATTATTTCAAGAAGCTTTTGCCATCTTCAAAAGAAAGAGCTATGGAATCAGGTAAGCTCCTCCCCATTCTCAGATTTGTTTACTTCATTGTGTCATTTGGATTAGACCTAAGGAGATCCTCCTGTGGATTGAGGGATCTTAAGCTAACATGTGGTATCAGAGCCCTCTTTGGGTATAGCTAAATGATCATTTCATATTTTGTTTACATACTCTGAGATTTTGGGGCTTTCCGGGTTCTCCTCGGAAATCAAACCAAATGCCCAAATGAAAGAAGTTTTGGGTATTTGATAAAAGGGATTCCATTTTATTGGAAAGAAGAGTCTCACAAATGAGTATTATAGTGCCCAACCCAATCTGAAAAAGATGGGAATAAAAGAGTATATTCTGTTTATTTGTATTATCTTGGTTTAAGAAATTATATAGAGGTTGGAATATTTATAGGTCATCATTTTTTATTGTTACTGTCAATTTATTTTTGAGCATAAAAAAAATGATAATGAAGGATGTATTAATCATTGTTAATGATTCATTATTATATTATAAATATTCTTTAAGAAAAAAAAATGACTGAGGCGGACAGTGCACAGTCCGTCGCACTGTGCATCGTTACACAGTGCGTCGGGCTGTGTACTGGCAGAGGCAGTAAGCCTCCACCTTTTGGTATACTGGCTGGGCCGGGCCAGACAGGTCAGGTCAACCTGACCTGCTCTAGTCCAGCCTGGCCATAGACTGTTGGGCCGGATCTGGTTACGGGTCGGACCTGACCCATAAAGGACCCCCTGAGCCCAGTACAGTTTTGGAAGAAAATTTTCAGAATGTTCTCCTTATTAAATGGTGGCTATTGGTATGGTTAATTAGCCCAAATGAGTTCCAGAACTGACCCAATTATTAGTATTGATCATATTGTTCAAATGGGTGATCCAAATTTGTTTTGATCATAACGGACTCATGGGAACTCGGAATTTCGATCCGTTTTCTCATATGAATTTCTATTAATGAGATCTTTAATCACTACACCATTTCAGGGCTTTTACAGCGCGTCATTTACGGCGTGCATTGAATGCAAGCCGTAAATGATATAATAGTACGGCGCGCATGGAATGCGAGCCGCAAAAGGGCTTTTTCTTCAATTTATTAAAGCGTGCATTTTGCGTGCCGTGAGATCTTATCAATTACGGCGTGCATTTAGGACGCCGTAAATTATTGAGCATTTGCGGCCCACATTCGCAAGCCGTAAAAATATTAAGGTATCACAGTCCACATGTTGCACGCTGTAAGATTAATCAGCTTTCACAGCCCACATTTCGTATGCCGTAAAAAAAGAAACCCGCCAAATTAATATTCCAAAAATATTTCGCACCCTTTTTTTGACACCCAAAATTTAACCCCAAATTAGGGATAGACGATACCCATTGAGAACCCAAATCTTAACACCAAAAAAATTTCGCACACCTTCTTCTTCTCACGATACCCACCGAGAACCCATTGCTCACTACTAAAAAAATGACTTTTAGCATCGAACTTTTTGCCGCGGCCAGTGTTTTTGTGGCTATTTCTTACTTGTTGCCACCACCAATAGAGTTAGTGGCAATAAATCTCATTTTGCCTCGCCCGTGTCTGCCCGTGACAAAACGTGTCGTAAATTTTTTTTTACCGACGAAAATTAGCGTCGGAAAATTTATCACCGACATTTAGGGTGAATTATTTGAGCTCATTGGAGACGACATTTTTGTTACAAAATATAATTTATTTTTGCAATGAACATAATTCGTCACCAATAAGGATAAGTTATGGAAGACGAAAATATTTCGCCACCATACACTCCATTATGCCATTTCATTTTCCTGTTAAATGGGCGACAAATATATTTTTGTCTCGGAAGAATAAGTTGTGGGAGATGAAAATATTTCGTCACTAATAAATTCTATTTCCGGGGGCCGTTACCCGTTCCGTACTCATTCTAGTTTAATATTCTCCTATCTCTACTCCCTCATTCTCTTCTTCGTACTAGTTAGATTCGCAAGCCCAGGCCACCAAACCCCAGACCACCCTGCCCTGCCCACCACTACCAGTCGTCCATTGATGCGCTGGCCGTACACCCTGACCTTTAGCGACGTTTTACTAAAAAATGTCTGCAGAGTTCAATTTTTGATTTAATTTCATTGTTAGAAAAAGTAAAAATCAAAGATTATTATTGCTGACGAATTATAAAACGTTTCCTTGAAAATCGTCGACGAAGTTCAATTTTATTCTTAACTTCATTTTTAGGGAAAATAAATATCAAAGACTATTATAGACGAATTTTATGAAGTAGGTAAAATGAACTTTTAGCGATGTTTTTTTTGTAAAATTAAACGTTTATATTTTTAGGAAAATTAAAAATTAAAAATTAAAAATAGAGACCTTTACCGACGAAAATTAGCGTCGGAAAATTTATTACCGATGTTTTATATTAAACATCAGTAAATGTTAAGAAAAATAAAATAATTTTGATAAACGTCGGTAAACCAAAATTCTCCCTCTCCCGCCTCCACAGTCCCCCTTTTCCCTCTCCAATCCCTCTTTTCCCTCTACTCATTTCTTTCTCTCTCCTCACTCTCCAGACCTTCCCCCAGGCGTGAATCACCCCCACCAGAGCCCATCTCCATTGTCGTCCTCTCATCTCCTTCGCACCCCTCCAGAACCCTCTCTCCCTTGGTTCTCTCTCTCTCTTCCTCTCTTCTCTTCTTCCTCCCATGTTCCTCTCCTCTCCTCTGCCCTGCGCAGCCGCCTTTTCCTCCTCCTCCTCTTCTTTCTTTCTTCCTTATCCTTCTCCCTTATCTCCCTTTCCCCTTTCTCATTCCACTCTCTCAGCAGCCCCCTCTCTCATTTCCCTCTCCCTTCTCCACTCATTCATCTCATCTCCCATCTGATTTTCATTTCTCTCTTTCTTCTGATTTCTTTCCTCCCCCTCTTTGCCCAGAGTTTCTTTCCTTCCAAAAACCCTAGTTTTCTCCTGATCAACATTCCTTCCGCAGCATTCACCACAAAAATCGTAGTTTTCCTTCTCTAGCCGTTAATATCAGCCTTAAATCGGGCGAATCCGACTCGTCTCTCTATATCGGTTTCCCACGTTTTTTCTCTCCTTCCAGATCTATAAATTTGGTGCTTTTTGTCGTTTGATGGCCGCCGATCTATTGTGTTTCAGAAGAAATTTGAATCGATGAGTCAGGGTTCGGTCCAGATGGAGGACGTTAAACCTTCAATTTCTACAAGTAATTCGCAGTCCGAAGACGGCACTGCAGTCGAAGCTCGATTTTCAGATCTCTGCAAGGTTTCTGACTTTTTTTTCGGTTCTGTTGATTATCTTGTTTTGATCTGTAATTCTCATTAGCTGATCCCAAGATCTTGTAACAGACCGGTTTGTCCCTTGATGAAAGCATATCACAGCTGGCTATGACTTTGCTCAAGGAAAGCAAGCATCTTCTGGTGTCTAACATGTCTATTGTCTGCGATTGAAAATGTAAGCTTATGTTTTGGAGGAGATTTCACTACAAGAATCTGCACTTTTCCCGGCGTTTTTTCCCGGCGTAATAAATAAACGCCGGGAAAAGTATGACTTTTGCCGGCGCAAAAGCATATTTCGCCGGGAAAAGATATAGTTTTCCCGGCATCATATTTTCGCCAGCAAAGGTCATACTTTTCCCGGCGTTTTTTTTTTTTTGTTTTCGCCGGCAAAAGGTCTCTTTTTTCCGGTGATTTATTTTTTTCGCCGGCAAATATAACTGTATGATAGAAATTTTTTAAAATTTTTTCCGGCAATGTGGTTTCGCCGGCAAAGGTTAGCTTTTTCCCGGCACATTTATTTTTTCGCTGGCATATATCTATTTTTTCCCGGCGTCCTCACTACTTTGCCGGCAATAGTCACGCGCCAACTCCTCCACGCCTTCATTTGGACCATCGCGCGTTTATTTTGGCCATATGCGTTTTTACCCAAACGAAAAAAAACTCGAAAAAAAAAACCAAAGAAAAATCGCATCTCCCTCATCTCAAACCTCCTCTGCATCTCCCTCATTTCAATCCCATTCTGCATCTCCCTCATCTCTCTGCATCTCCTCCATTTCAAACCCCTTCTCCATCTCCCTCCCTCTCGGTCCCTGGCCAATCTCGCCTGGTCCTGCGCCCATCTCCATCATCTCTCTGCATCTCCCTCTCGGTCCCGAGCCCATCTCGCCGCATCCAGCGCCCATCTCCCTCATCTCTCTGCATCTCCCTCTCGGTCCCTAGCCCATCTCGCCGCATCCAGCGCCCATCTCCCTCATCTCTCTGCATCTCCCTCTCAGTCCCTCGCCCATCTCTGCATCGCTTCCTGAGGTTGATTGCAACCCTAAAAGGGATAGTCGTTTTCTTCTTCCACTTCAGCGGCAGGATCACCCAACTTCCCACACTCCCCTTCTGATCCCGCCCACCACCGTCATCGACCCATCACTATCAGGCTTTCCCACCGTCCAAACCCACTCTCAAATCCAAGGGCAGACCCACCACTACTAAGTCTCTGTTTCTCTTTCTCTCTCTCTCCAAAAACCGGCCATATCTTCCTCTCATCTCTCTCTATTTATCTCTCTTTGCAGCAGAAAACCCTAAATCTATGGCAAAAAAGGAAAAGAACTTTCTGGCAGAAAACCCCCCAAATTGCAGAAAGAAGAACTCTCTCTTTGGTAGAAAACCCCCAAATCGCAGAAAGAAGGTATGAAATGCTCTCTTTATCTGTGTTATTTCAGTTGAGAGTTGTTCCCATCTGATCATTCTAATTCATGATTTTGTGGACATGTCTTTTGGCACCACATGTGATTTGTAGATGTGTGCAGCTGCATGTCTTATGTTGTGCAGCTGCATGTCTTATGTTGTGCATGGGGAAGAACACATGATAATGGCAATGAAAAATGCTACTGAATAGGCTTTCATAACAA
The DNA here is from genome assembly GCA_012931725.1 of Litsea cubeba. NCBI lineage: Eukaryota > Viridiplantae > Streptophyta > Magnoliopsida > Laurales > Lauraceae > Litsea > Litsea cubeba. The sequence goes on from CM022946.1 coordinate 119,329,409, forward strand.
GGAACCTCCTGCTTCACAACCATGTAGCTCATTATGGTGCCAAATCCCACCATGGATCTAATCAGTAGTGCAGATTGTTAATTCTTGTGGACCCCGCTGACTATTCGCTGATCTAAAGGATCCTGCATTTTTTTTTCTTTTATAACCGACATTCAAATTGATCATTCTTGTTCCTGTTACTCCCATTGTCACAGATGTTGCTGATGTTATGAAGCTCTGCAATATTTGTGAAAGAAATTTATGTAATGAGATAGATCCCATGTAACTGAAATTTTCTAGCTGTCATAAAATCTCTTTCCTTCACATTTTTTGTGAAAAATCTACCTGGATTATCATTATTTTTCTGCACTGGGGACTGAATACACCCACCCACTCTCACACCCATGTCCCAACCAGTGTCTCTGGTGGTGTTCCTAATTATATCCCTCTAAAAACCCAAAAAGTTTTAATCTCGTTGGCATTAGTCGTTTTTAAGACGCCAAAAGCATGCTGATACTAGGTCTGTGACAGCTATATGTTCAAAAATTCAAACATACTTAACATTTTTTAGTCATCGAATTATCTCAATGTATCCTCATCTTTTATGTGAAATATATGATGCATTAGACCATTGTAGCTGGAGCTTGATCCTGATTAAAGCTTTGTATAATGAATGCTATTACACACTGCACAATTTCTGATTCTTGTTGAAGGCAGGAATGGGTGAAACTTTTTGTGGACAAAGATTTGTACAGCCGACTGAATTGTATAAAGGGTGGGCATAGATCTCTTCCCCAACTTTTAGTGGACAAACATTTGTACAGCCGAAATCATTTTGCCTATGTAATCTTCTTTTGCTTAGTACAGTTTATCGTAAAGCTGAAAAAAAAGTCCTCAAGGGTGGCCATAGATCTCTTCCCCAACTTGTTGATCCTTCTTTGTGCACATGTTAATCCTGCTTTCCATTTTCTTTTGGTTAGCCCATATTATTGTAATTTGTAAGAGCTATTTGCCATGTTCTATTAAATGATTTTGGGTGGATGGTCAAGCTTGCTAAGGTCACAAACAATTAGAATTTATTGAGTTTATATTCTAGACATAGAGTGCTGCTTACATTTTTTAAAGAAGTCCTTATGCAAATTTAAAAATGAATTTCCCTTTGTCTTGAATTTGCGTCCTTTTTGTGGCAAGAAATCTCTGAGTCAATATGGTTGTCCTTTGAAGCAGAGTTACTTCGAAAGCCTTCGCTACAGGAGACATCAAAAAGTGGCTCACTCTATTATTAAAGCTAATCACACGGAAAGAATGAAAGCATATGTTGAAGTGGGATGTAGGCATGTTCTGATTGCCGTGCAGGATACAGTTAAGTGTAAGGACCATGGTGGTACCCAGATTGTACTCTGGTGTGCGCCCTTGCGACAGTTACCATTGTGTGCCTGCCACATGTTTGAGTAAATGACCCAATGGGTTTTGCATCAAGAGAGTGATTCTATTTAAGTGATTCTATTTCTGTCATTTGCAGTTTCTATTCCATTTTAGTTTATGTTGTAATTCAGTTTTGTTCTCAATATGCATCAAATTAAATCTGTGCATGATCACTATCTCGTTTGGATTGTAGCTTTGTTACTTGTTAAATTCAATTACATTTACATATTAAATGCAATTCTAATACAACTCCATTATAAAGACAGACATGTCCTGAAAGTATCTCAGTATTCAGTTGTGCACAGCAGCACAATCCTTTAATACAGCTGCAACTACAACACTTACCAATGTAATTCCAATGCATCTATAAAGATATTGCAGTCCACCATAGGTTTTTTCCCAAGATAAAATTGAAACAAAATACCTATATCATCTTTTGCTGCACAGAATAACTGTAGCAAAGGCTTCCCAAACAATATATGAACACCATCATTGCCATGGATATATAGGTTGGAAAGAAACTACACAACAGCATCTATTGAATTACACATTCTATGAGCAACTTTAAATTCTTCTACCTGCCCTTATTGTAGAGTTAGCAGTACAGAATTCCTATGGTTTTGCAAATTATATAACCTGCTCTTCCAAAACTTAGAACATCTTTCCTAACTGCAACATCCACTTAATGGTGGCGAACATTATTGATACATGAAACCAATGTGAAGACAATGTTATATGGGCAGAAAGTCCAGTGTCTATCAATGTGATTGACCCCTCATCTGACAGCTTTTTAGCCCTCATTACAGTATGTATACAGCCATGAAATCCCTGGATATTAGGGATTAAGATAATACAAGTGTAACAATACACACACACAAGGGATCCCAACTTTTATGGGTCCCATGTTCCTTATTGATACACGAAACCTTTTCAGATTCACATGTCAAAGTTCTCAACGGCCAAATGACATAGAGGTCGTTTATCACCCCAACAACTCTGAGATTCAAAATGTCCTCAATCAGAGCTTCACCTCCATAAATTAGTCAATGAAATCCATCTTCATTCAACAACAAAGTCTCGCCCATCAATTAACAATTATTTTCAGCAGGTTTTATGCTTTCAATCAGACACTCTGGATTACTTTCTATAATTTATCTGGACAGTTTACAAACCTCCTACCACAGTTGCGTTTTTTATGTGAAATATTGGTCTTGTAATATTTTAACTACCCTATGAATTGTCTATAGGTAACTAGCAGATATCTACATTGCAAAATGCTTCAAAAGAAAGCAAGTAAACCAATATAACATTAATTTCAAACATTGTGATATCAATGTAAGAAAATATTATTCCAAATCATATATAAGGAAGACAAAACAATGTAAATGCACTCATGGTTTTGGCGCTTCTGTCATCAAGTTTTGTTGAACTTTGATATGAATCTTGAGTGCATTAATCAAATTGAGTCTCTTGGATTTGAATTTAGTTTGGATCTCTTAAATGTTTTTTCCTTTTTGCTCTTCTTGTCATTGAGATGGAAATGCTTGCCAATTGCTTGGAATTTTTTTTTTTTTTTTGGTATTTACCGTAACTGAAGTTTTTTTTTAGGGGTTTTATCATATCAACCTACTCTCATTTAAGCCCCCTTTCCACTCCTTTTTATCATGTACAAGAGGCCAACCTTTGAGAAATCCAAGTCATATACTGTCACCCTACTCATGAATTGGCATTGTTGGCAATTGGACACTCACCCTGATTTTTAACCAATGTTGGAAACTTGTGGATGTTCAGCTCCCACTGTTTAGTTGGCATTTTATGAGATTAGTATGTATTCATGTTAGATATATATGTTTAGGTATATGGTCAAAGATATTACTGATGGTATTTGAGAAATTTAATGCTATTCCTAGAGCTTCTTCTTGTGCAGAACTATCACTCCTGTACAAATAGAACGCGGGAGGTCTCTTGGTTTTGGTTTGTAGACTTCTCTCTCTCTCTCAAACCTACTTGGTCTATTTCACTTTATGAAATTGATGTTTAGTCTATAAATGAATGACTTAAGATACCCATTAAATTTTTTTCTTCCTTCTATTTCTTTTTTCCTTTTAGTTGAGCATTGAATTTCAGTTCTTTTTATTTCTTTAATGTCCACCAATTGACTACTGTCCTTTGGATTTTGTAGTAGTTGTTTTAAAGATATTATCAATGGTGAGTAAATATTCGGTTCTGTAGTTGTCTTTGGTGATTGAGTGGTAAAACTTAGATAAATCCAGTGTAGTTGCTCATAATTTGTATGTGGCCTGCTGCTTGTGGAAGCTGACTCAACCAAATATAACTGCTTTTGAGTCTGACTTTGAACGCAAGTAACACATGGACTATGCTGCGTTGACACCATAAAGGTTCACAAGGTACTAACTAAATATATGCTACAGGTTTGTATGAATGTCAGAAAATTTACAGAAATTTTTCCAGCTTGAAAAGGCCCTAGCACCTTGATCTTTAACCCTCTTTTTGGACCGTTGGTGCATTAGCTTTTCTGAACTATCTGTTTCTATGCAATTGATTGATGGGTTAGCTTTTTTAAAGATTGGGATTTTAATTTATTACGTAACAGTTGAGCATTCATTACTATCTAACCTCATTTGATATTCCATCAAGGTAATTGGAGTCAAGAAGCTTCAAGGTTGGGTATAAAGGGACTGTGGATTACAAAGTCATATCTTGAAATGATACTAGAAAACAAAGGTATATCAATAAACATTATGATAACTTTCCTCTTCACTCCTATTTATTGCACATTGTGCATTTTATGTGTTGCTTTAGCTTCAGTCTTTTACAACCCTAGTGCACAACCCATTGGGGGCCCATAAAATGATATAGCTTTTCAATTAGTTGGATTTCTTCCTTGTGATGACTCTTATTAGATGCTAAATACTTTTGAGTTCTTACTTCTGGGAGGAAGTGGAAACTATAGATAATCTACTTCTTTGTTTAATAGGCTGTGTGGGAAGTTGAACCACTTCTTCAACCTATTCAAGTGAATTGGGCACTCCATTTGCTAGACAATTTTGTTGCCAACTGGCCAAGTAATTTTTCCTACAAGATGTTCCCACTTGGAACTATTATTGAGATTGATATGAAAATAATAAACAGATCTTGAGGGAAAAGAGATGTTAATTCTGAAATTGATTGGAATTATCAAAAGTAATTCAGTTATTATGATGTTAAGTCATTTTTTGGAGAGACAGAATTCATATGTTTCAAAGTCTATCATTGGATCAATCTATGATATGGTGAATTCATTTAAATTGAAAGATTCGTCATCAATCTATCAATCTATGATATGGTGAATTCACTAAATTAGTCACGCAAGTCTGGCACATACACTAATGACCCAAAATATTTTAGCGACAGCCCGGCCAAGTCTAGCCTCCATTTGAGTCTGGGTTTGGATCTGATTTTAATTCGGGTGAATATGTGGAATCTATTTCTCCATGTTGGTAAACACAACTCAGAATTGGATAGATAGAACATTTTCACAAGAGTTAACCCCTTCTCCATTGGTTTATTCAACTAGAGCAGATAGAGGTCCCTTTGCTATAATGGACAATTTTCTACTACTATCTTTTGACAAAACCATTCATCAAAGAGCCCAAATCCTCCAAGTGTTCCATTATATAGTGACATTTATAATAGAATACATAATGTAATATTTTTACCTTTGTTTTATTGGATCATGTGAGTCTGTGTAATGAAAGGAGTGAAGTTCTACGTACGGTAAAGACCACCGCTTTAAAACCCAAGCCCTTCAAATTAAACAATCTCCCTTTATTTATTTTTTGTTGTTGTTGTTGTTGTTGTTGTTATTAAAGGTTGTGAAGAAGATTGATGAATTTACATCTTGAACAGATGGGTGGAGGGGATGACACCTGTTTTTTCATGTGCTGCTTGGCGATGTGTGTGGCATCTCATCCAGTTGCTATTTTGGATACTTATGGCTTCCATTAACTATGGTGTAACAATTCTAGTTATCATTTACTTGGCAGTATGATGTGTTGGTTTTTTAAAGTTTATATAATTTTTTTTTCCAATCATGTTTCATGATTGTTTCATGTGTGAATTTTTTTTCATTTCTTCATTGAAGTCCTTCACTATTACATTATTGTATGTTTGTAACTAGTTTTGTTGAGAGTTTGAATTCTCTCAGACTCCTTTTTGCTGGCTTTCACTTTTATGTCCAAACAAGGGCATGCTCCTCATCCATAAATCTTTTATTGAAAGGTATATTTAATAGGTGAAAATTCAGATGCAACCATTGAACAGCCAAGTGTTTGTAGTTTGGGCACATGGTTTGTGGTACATATATGCATTCATCTTCCAATGTGCATCATTTTATTTTTATTTTGTTTAATCTAAGCACCATGAACACCTTCCATCTAGGGTCCACCTATGACTGATTTGATCCCTTTAGACTTGATAACGTTGTTTTGTTTTATAATCTAGATGGCTTAAATGAACTTCTATTACTAAGCATCTTTATCTTTAGGAGTATTGGCTGGATGTGTAACGGCATTGTAAACAATGCAACCAGGCTAAATTGATATGGCTTTCAACATTTATTGTGCATTTTTCCAATTTAGAAATGAGCATGCTTCATTATATTGGGACTGGAACAATTATGATCCATTTCATAGGAGTTTTAGGTGGAGAGAGACTCATTTGGACCTCCTCTTTTTTTGTTCTTTGTTTCACTTGGTGCAACTTTAACCCCCAAATGGATTTTCTATTGCAATTGGATCTCCTATTTCCTATTTCCTATTGCATTTGCACAGATCTACCCCTGAGTATGAAAAGGGTATGGAAAATTTCCTTTATCTCAATATGCAAAAAAATCATTTTCTCTAATGGTTGCAGAAAACTTTTGTTGGTCAAGGCTCATGGTTTGATGATGATGATGTTCAGAGATTCTGCAAAAATATTTTTAATGGAAGCTTTCCTTTTATTGAAAAGACTGTTTTGAGATGTATCAACTATCAATTGTTTTTTGTTTGTTTTCCTTCCCATTGATTGACCCTGATTTAATTTTTTTAATTAAAAAATAATTAATTTTTTTTATAAAAAAAAAAACAATTACGGCGCGTCTTGCGAGCCGTAAATTAAAACTCGCCAATTCTTTAATGGCTTGCATTTACAAGTTGTAAAAACATATACTTAATTACGGCTTGCATTTGGAGCCGTTAATCAGATTGTACACAACCCATTTACAGCCCACAAATGCAAGCTGTGTAAAATATTTTTCGTTTTAAGTATTCACGGCTTACTACGTGTGCCATAAATTTAAGCACACCAATGCTTTAACGGCACTCAGTTTGCGTCGTAAAAGTTTAGTATTTACGGCCTGCTTAGGAGGCCATAAATCTGGTCCAAAAAGTCCTAAGAGCATCATTTTCGGCCTGCATTGATCCTACTTACGGCCTTTATATGCACGTTGTAAATAGTTTAACCCTTTTATGGCAGGCGCTTTTACGGCACGACCCCCGTGAGCCGTAAACATACATTTACGGCGCGCATTGCATGCTGTAAAAGCCCTGAAATGGTGTAGTGAATATGAATAGTTTGGATCAATTATGGAGTGTCTCTAGTATTTTGACATATTCTTTTAAATGTTAATATAAGTCATTAAAGTTTATTTCCGCATTATGGATGATTTATTTTATGCAATCAAAGTGTACAATAGCTTGTAACTTAGCGAATTATGTGTTGTTGTGTTGTTATTTATGTCACCTTGGATCATTAGAGAAAAATAAAGATTCCAATTAAGGATGTGTAATGATGGAAGTGTTGTTATTATAATTTCAATTAGAAATGAATGATTTGGATTGATTTGATGGTTGCCAAAGCAACCAAATCATGAAGAATTGTTTGATTTCTAGATTGAACTAAGGGAACATCACCATTATTTGTGTGATTAAATAACACTAAATTGCGATTTCATAAAAGATATGAGGAAAGGCCGAAAGGTTCAATCTTCATGGAATATAAATCGGAATAAGATATTGTTGGTAATGTGATGTAGTTAAGAATGATTTATGCCCAAAGGAATAGTCCTCTTAATAGCATCATATTATTAATATAGTCTTATTAATTAAAGAAAAGTGGTTATTATGCATGTTGTTTTTCATACCCAAAGGCAGATTTACAATGATGTACAATTACTTTTGCTTTTATTGTTATCGCATGATCAAGAATATATAGATTGTAACTTGTGGATATTATTGTTTATTTTCAGTAACTAAGTCAATGGCAGCACTTTCTACATTAGGAACCATTCCTACCTTAGATGGGTCAAATTTTCTAGAATGGATGGACATGCTAATGATAGCCATAACCTTCTTGGACTTGGATTTAGTCTTTGATGAGCCTAAACCCCTAACTCCTACAAATGAATCATCTAGTAATGAAAAGACAAAATTTGAGAAATGGACCAAGGCTAACAAGGTAGCGACCAAGATTATCTTGAACTCTATTTCAAGAGGTATTCGGGGATCCCTTGGAACAATAGAAAATGCAAAGGATCTCTTAGATACTGTAAAGGAGCAGTTTAAGGTAAATGACAAGGCTGTAGGGGCATCACTAATAAGCCACCTATCAAGCATGAAATATGATGGGACTTTGGGAGTGAGAGAACAATTTTATCAATGCAAAATATTGTTTCAAAATTGGAACAAGTGGATATGAGTGTATCAGAAAAGTACTTGATACAATTCATTTTGGATTCTCTCCCTTCCTCTTTTGGCCCGTTTAAGGTTGCCTACAATCAAAGCCCAACACCTTGGACTATAACAGAGGAGGCTTAAGGCTAAGGGGCAACTGATGGTAAACTTTGTCTCTCGTAACAAGTCCAGGGGAAAAGAAAGGAACAAAAAAAGGCCAAGTGTTCAAATTGCAAAACCAGAAAAGAAGGAAAAAACTGGGACAGAAGAAATGCTTCTTCTGTGGAAAGAATGGTCACTTCAAAAAGGATTGCCTAAAGCGGAAAAATTGATTTGAAAAGAGAGGTACAAATTTATCTCTAGTATGTCATGAAACTAATTTAACCGATGTTCCACCAAGTTTTTGGTGGGTTGACTCTGGTGCAACCATTCATGTAACTGGTTGTGTGCAGGGATTCCTTTCGAGCAGGAAACCAAATGATGGAGAAAAGACTATTGTCATGGGAAACCGGAAGGAATCGCGAGTCGAAGCAGTAGGCACTTACAGACTGGTGCTGGACACTGGATTTATTTTGGACCTCCATAATGTTTTCCTTATTCCCGAGATTTCTAGAAACTTAATTTATGTTTCAAAGTTGGTTCATGAAGGGTTTGAGTTTATTTTTGGACAAAATTATATGAGAATTTCTAGAAATGAATGTTTAATTGAGAATGGTTATTTATGTGGTGGATTGTATAGATTACAGTTAAATTCTATGGATGAACAATCATTGCACACACCACACATTAGTTGTGAACTGAGCATTGGCACTAAGAGAGGGACAATTAAAGAGAACTCTTCTATGTTGTGGCATAAAAGGCTAGGGCATATCTCAAAAGAGAGAATACTCAGATTAATGAAAGATGGATTATTACCTAATCTTGATTTCAATGATTATGGTGTTTGTATAGACTGTATAAGGGAAAAACAGTCAAATACAAACAAGAAAGGTGCCACAAGAAGTTCTGAACTCCTGCAAATAATCCATACAGATATATGTGGAAAAATGGATGTACCATGTTTTACAGGTGAACAATACTTTATCACCTTTATCGATGATTTTTCGCGATTTGGTTATGTTTGATCAAAGAGAAATCTAATGCTTTAGATGTCTTTAAGATATTTAAAGCAGAAGTAGAAAACCAATTAGAAAGAAAAACCAAAGTAGTGAGATCTGATAGAGGTGGTGCGTATTATGGAAGGTACACCAAATCGGGTCGTAATCCGGGCCCATTTGCTAAATTTCTAGAAAATGAGGGTATTGTGGCCCAATACACAATGCCTGGAACACCTCAGCAGAATGGTGTTGCTGAGAGAAGAAATAGGACGCTTATGGATATGGTTAGGAGTATGGTAAGTAATACCAATTTACCCAAATCAATGTGGGGTGAAGCACTTAAGATGGCGATATACATATTAAATCGTGTCCCTAGTAAAGCGGTGCCAAAAACACCATTCGAATTGTGGACCGGAAGGAAACCCAGCCTAAACCATTTTCGAGTCTGGGGTTGCCAATCTGAAGTGAGAATTTATAACCCACATGAAAGAAAGTTAGACCATAAAACTGTTAGTGGATATTTTATTGGTTATCCTGAGAAGTCTAAAGGGTATAGGTTTTACCGTCCTAATCATACCACTAGGATTGTAGAATCGGGAAATGCAAAATTTCTAGAAAATCATGAGAATAGTGGGAGTGTTCAAGGAAGAGATATACTTTATAAAGAAATCAGGAAAAATATTGAGTTACCTAATACACAAAATGGGTTTGTTCCACTTGATATCATCAATGACCATCAAGAGATACAACAACCACAAAATGATCAAGTTGAACATAATATTGGCCAGCCCATTAATGATCCACTCCCAGAGCATCATGATAATCCACTTCCTAATTATCCGGAATTAAGGAGGTCAACTCGAATAAGAAGACCTGCCATTTCGGACGATTATATTGTATATTTAGAGGAATCCGACATTGGGATAAAAGATGATCCTAGAACATTCAAAGAAGCCATAGAAAGTATGAATTCTGATAAATGGATGGATGCTATGAAAGAAGAGTTAGAATCAATGGCCACTAATGAGGTTTGAGATATTATCGAACTACCCAAGGGTTCTAAGGCCGTAAGCTGTAAATGGGTCTTCAAGACGAAAAGGGACTCGAAAGGAAAGGTAGAACGATTTAAGGCTCGACTCGTGGCCAAAGGTTTTACTCAAAGAGAGGGAGTTGACTACAATGAGACTTACTCTCCGGTATCTAAAAAGGATTCATTTAGGATAATTATGGCTTTTGTAGCTCATTTCAATTTAGAGCTACATCAAATGGATGTTAAGACAGCGTTCCTAAATGGAAATTTAGAAGAAGAGGTATACATGGAACAACCAGAAGGATTCATAAAGGGGAATACTAATAAATTAGTTTGCAAATTAAAGAAATCGATATATGGTTTGAAACAAGCTTCCAAGCAATGGTATCTTATATTTAACCGCATTATCACATCACTCGGTTTTTCTGAAAATCCAGTAGATCATTGCATCTATCTCAAGATTAGTGAGAGCAAGTTTATAATATTAATACTGTATGTCGATGATATTTTGCTAGCTAGTAATGACCTTGGAATAATTTATGAAATCAAGGAATATGTTAAGAATAATTTTGATATGAAAGACATGGGAGAAGCAACCTTTGTAATAGGAATCGAGATATATTGGGATAGATCTCGAGGATTACTTGGGTTATCACAGGAATCATATATCAAAACTATTCTTAAAAGATTCTGTATGGAAGGATGTAGGCCCCAAGATTCACCAATAATTAAGGGTGACAAATTTAGTAAAGAACAAGGTCCAAGAAATGAAATCGAAAGACATCAAATGGACCAATGTCCTTATGCTGCTGCAGTAGGAAGTCTGATGTATGCACAAACATGCACAAGACCTGATATAAGTTTTACAGTTGGCATGTTTAGTAGATATCAAAGTGACCCAGGAATGACGCATTGGGTAGGAGTTAAGAAAGTTTTGCGATATCTTAGTGGCACTAGGAATTACAGGCTCTCATATAGAAAGTCCGATCAATTAGAAGTGATCGGTTACTCAGACTCAGATTTCGCTGGATGCCTCGATACAAGAAAGTCGACTTTAGGATATATTTTCTTATTAGCTGGTGGGGCAGTATCATGGAGAAGTGCGAAACAGACCCTAGTGACTCCATCCACATTTGATGCCGAATATGTGGCATGTTTTGAAGCAACAGGTCATGCATTATGGATGCGAGATTTTATCACAGGTTTACGAATTATGGATACAATTTCTAAACCTCTTAAAATCTTTTGCGATAATGATGCAGCAAGAAGATTTGCTCAAAATGACAAAGTTTCCAGTAAATCAAAGCTTTTGGAAGTTAAGTATTTTGTATTAAAGGAAAAGGTACGAGATCGATTGGTGTCTATTGTTGGGGCTCCAACGAGCCAAATGATAGCGGATCCGTTAACAAAGGCACCGGCGCCAAAAGCTTATAGAGAGCATGTTAGAAATATGGGCCTTAGTGATTTGCCTTATTATTGAGGACATCATTATAGTAATGATTTCGTAATTCTTATTTTGTCAAATATTTACATGTATTAAGGTGAATAAAATAAGAATATTAAAGAGAATGGCATTATCGTACCCAATTAAATAGGACGGCCATTGAAAAATGTCCTATTTGCCCTTATCAAGGACTTGGTTAGATTGGGGTGCTAGTGGAGTAATTATGGAAGGGAGCATGTCATTAAAGACATGTAACCGCTATGGTTCACATTGGTAAACCAATTTAGTCACAATATTAAGGCTCAGCATAAGAGACACGTTGGCAACTATTTTAAAGTCGATGCGCATTGGTCAAGGTCGTTTTATCGTTTTTCAAAGTACTATTTGAAAATGAATTTCCTTAAATTAAAATTTTGGTTTTTTATTTCCATGGTCATATGGGCCAAGTGGGAGAATGTTGGATTAAATGGGTGTGGCCCACATGACCACATACCTATTAAAGATATTTAATCATACCCACTTGTCTTTCATATTTATGAGACCTAGTTATTTTTTAGCTCACTTGCCAACAAACTAATAATGGGCTGAAATTAAAGGGTTAGGTGATAGTTTGGGGTTATTGGTTCCTTGATGGGTAGGAATCTCCTATAAAAGGACCCCTTGGGTAACTCCTTTGGTTGCTAGTTTTCTTGGCCTCCATCACTAAGCAAGAAATAATAGAAAAGGCAAAGGAGTTGTAAATCCCATTTGATTTTTAAGCCTCTGTCATTTCAAGAAGCTTTTGCCATCTTCAAAAGAAAGAGCTATGGAATCAGGAAAGCTCCTCCCCATTCTCAAATTTGTTTACTTCATTGTGTCATTTGGATTAGACCCAAGGAGATCCTCCTATGGATTGAGGGATCTTAAGCTAACAGAAATTTCAATGTGTATGCGTGTTATCAGGACAGCTTGAATACACTAGACAAATGAGAATTAAGGGCCCATTGCAAAAAACTGGGAACATCAATTTGATCATTTAAAAAAAAAAAAAACTTGAAGGTCTTAAAACTGAAAATTTGTTGGTGTGTTTTTCCATGCCCAACTCAGGGCTACAAAAATCTTGAATGTGTCAGATTTTGGTGAGAGAAAACTCGTTGAGTGTGAAGGGTTAATATTGATCACGGGGGGCCAAGGTGGACCCATAGAACTGACCAATCTTTTCTATAGAACCTTTGTGACTACTGATCAGTTTACCCCACCAAAAAGATTCCTATTCCCTTGGCTTGAATATCATCATGGCATGTGTACCCATCTTCTTATGTGGTTCCTGTAGACGCTTCTCTTTATCAGACATTGGGGTTTTTGGTTGGTGGCTTACTCTGGGCCCTTATGATCTTCTAAACTCTATAATCTGATGGAGGGTTGTTGGCCATATACTTGTGCTTTCTATCTGGAAGGGCTGCCTACACAGTTGAGTTGGTTCAACATCATGGGTTCCCTGGTTGAGTTTGTCCTCTTCTGAACTCTATAATCTAATTAGCTGCTGATCTTTGTTATTAACCTGTATGTTTCTACAAAAAAAAAAAAAATGTAAATAAATGTGGTTTAGTACTACTTGCAAATGGAGAAAGGTGGCTTTATTTGTTTCAATCTTCTCTTTGCTGCTCTAATGACCTTTTGTTTCAATCTTCTCTTTGTTGCTCTATGCCACATGTCAAATGACATTAATGGATTTCACTGGGGCACAATCCCCTTGCTTTTATTCATGTTCATACTGTTATACTGTTCTGGAATTTCTATCTATCGACTCATTCAAATCAAGGAACTGACTGTTTGAGGATTTCTATCGGGTAGTAGATATATAAATTGTCCAAATGGTGTTCCCTAGCAAGATTCATAGAGCTCAACTAAAAGCTTGCTGAGATTTGTTTAAAGGCCAAAACCGACAATTCTCACAAGTCTAAATATTTAGAGCTTCACTGATAAAATATGGAACTTCAAATGTTGGGGCATTGTGTTGTTTTGTTTTGGTAAAATCTGATTGTGCTGTTATCCAAGTCCTCTTACTGTTATGATCAGTTTATCATTGCTATGTCGGTTGGTATTGATAATTAAACTAGTGTGGTTGCAGCAACCTTTCTACTTACTAATGATACTTGGATCTAAACAAGCCATGCAATCAGATCATTTGATTTTTAATGGGGGTTTGCAACTTGCTTTTTTAATAGTAAAAGCCACTTGTTGCAGACGAAGCATTAGCAGTAGAATGAAGGAGCTCGTTACCTTGCACCTCAACTTTCCTGATTTAGTTCATACAGCTTATTTCTTACATATTTCTGATGGCAGAGTCCACAATGTCAATTCTTAATCAAAAATTGGGAAGAGATGATAAGATGTTCCTCTAATTGTCTCAAGGCTGGGTATACAAGCAGGAAAAAAATTGAGTGTATTTTTTATATGTTCTGTGAGAGACTGATTGTTTAATATGTACTACAGTTTTTTTGTTATGTTTAATATGCTATGTTAATTGAACACATGTAAGGTTTTCTAATTGAGTGATGTGTGTTCATTTTGTTCATTGATCTTGACAATGTTTATGCTTAAGTCATCATTTTTACTTTTTTTTTTCTTCTAATTGAACCTCGACTAGCCATGAGTAGAATGCCAAACACCGAATGCACTGGAAATCTCATAGCATGTTATACACCAGTGGCAGTGTTAGATGCTTAGAAATGGCTATTATATGATATTAAACACCTTGAAACAGGGGTGTGTTCCTTGAGTGGAAATGTTACTCAACCGTAGGATGCTCCTTGAAAGTTACTCATATCCACTTAGAAGATCATACTCGTGTTTAAGATTTCTGCAACAACTGTTAGAAGAAACAAACATCAGACCTGTTAGGACTTAGATCACAGTTAATATATTAGCTTCAAGCTCTCTCCAATCTTTATCATCCACATTATAGGCCCCATAAAAAAATGTAACATTCTAATGATTTGTACAATTATTCATCTTCTTCTTCTTTTTCAAAAGTTGGCCGTTATATGATGGTTTTGGACAAACAATTATACAAATGATAGGAGGGAAGTTTCTTTTGGACAAACCACTACACATACAATACATAGGAGTATGTGTCAAAATACAGATCAATGAAAAAGAATTCTCCTGTTAAGGGGAGACTGTGTCAAAATTTTCATAAATTCTTTTCGTATATAAAATAATTTTTGTTAGGATGGATTAGAGGATATAGAATATTTTCTGGGTTAATGGATTTGAGATGGATAAATTCTTTTTTTTTCTTTTTTTTGTGGATTCCTCTCCCGGTACCAAACTTGGATCCGAAGGAATCATCGCAGATTCCTTTGTGCTCACCAAACATGGAATGTGATGAATCCTCTTCCTCATAAATCCTCAAAGAAGAAAGTCAGTCTAAATCCGCGGAACCAAGGATTCCTCCTAAGAGAGGATTCCTCTCCCGTTACCAAACGTGCCCTCGGGAGAATGTCAAATATGAGCTAGAAGGATGAAATGGAGATTTTTCTTCTGAAGTGCTCTGCGATTGACACATACCAACAAAGATTGAAGTAAGAAATTTAAAGATAGCGATTAAACTAGCTATGACTTGTGAAGAAAAATATCGAACAATCAAGAAACAACACATGTAAAAATGAATATGGTATGAGAATGTTGAGATGAATGAATGATAAAACTAGGAAAGATAGACCAAAAATAAGTGCATTAGAGAGCATATAGGGATTTATCAATAGATGATAAATTAAGAGACTCATTTAAGATGGTTTGGATATGTTTAATACACCAACAACGGTGTCGATGAGACAGTTTCTAACAGAGGGATATGGCTGACAGTCATAAAAATATATCTGAAAAGGTACAACCTCTCCGGGGATTTGTCCACAATAGAGTGGAATGGCGAAGCAGAACTCATGCGGCTACGTTGGGACAAGGCTTTGATGATTATGATGATGATATAGGCTGACTTTTCAAGCATTGGTCGAGGGATGAACTACCATATCTCATTTATTTGTTATCGGATGAAGCTTGTTTGGTTGTGTTGGGTGATCTCATTCATTCATCTAGTGGGCCTCATCATGGATAGCCACGTTCCAAAATCACATTGATTAGACAAATCTCTCTCTCTCTCAAAAGGAGAATGGGACTCTTGGGTTTCATTTGATTCTTCTTGAAGAAGACCAATCAATTGGTCAAGACCGTGAAACCCATTCAATGAACCCAAAACATTAACTGATGACCTTGTTGATGACAAATTCTGTTTTTTCAATTTTGTTTTTTAAATTCAAAAAAATAAGAAACGATAACGATCTTAATCGACGGCCTTAGAGCCGTTGTTGTTTTTTACCAGGATTTTCAATATTTTTTTCCAAAATTTTACTCATACAGGAAAGCTTTAATAAGAGTAGATACACGAGAGAAATTGCATAGCATAAGGAAATGATATTTTAAAATAACATGGCACAAAACCCTCGATCAAACCTCCAAAAATGAGAAATTGCATAGCAGAAGGAAATGATGTTTCGCTTGCAGGGTAAGAAGAGCCAATATGAGCTTGCGGACTGTGACTAAATCAGCAAAACTTCCTGCCCAAACCACTTATCCGGAAACCAAAGACTACAGTCTACAGCTAGAAGGGTTGGCATGGCTAGCAACCATTTGCAACCCTATTGGCAACAACTTGCTTTTCTGTAGCTGGTTTAGCAGCACCATTTGGGGCCTCTAGAGCTACAGCAACCAAACCATTCTCCTCCGATTGTTTCTGCTCTCCACTTCCTTATTCAGAACATCAGCCATCTCCAATGGTTTCTGCAATCTTATTTTCATGTTTGACACATCCTTGTCTTTCTCATCAGCAATGATTCCAGTTGGCTTTCCATCCCAGACCTGAAGAGGAATCACAAGTTAGCTAAGGTTTTTAAGCCAAAATAAAAGCAAGAGTCCAATTATCTCCAACAACAGTTGGCCTCTTTTTTCTGCAAAGATGGGCTACAGGTCAGGAGTAATGCTTTGAAGTTGAAGACTCAGGGATCGATTCCTGGGAATGTGTGATACCAAGGTGCACAGAAGAAATCTTTCCTTGGGTCCCCACAATGAAACAACAAAACCAAACCCAACAACCACACAGCAGTAAGATGCATTTTAAGCCATGGATACAACCTGGTAGATATCATTAGATTAGCAGTCGAACTATCAAAGCATGGGTGATCTCATTTGCACCTTCTCAAGGCCCAAATGTACTATGGGAGGTTGCAGTTCATATAATAATATGACCTGCAGACCAAAAGAGTACATTCCAGCCAAGTTTACGCTTATCTAAGCGACTATATGAAACATATCAGTCATGAAAATAACATATCTTGCCTGTTTGTGAGACTGCTGTTGCTTAGCCTTCTTCTCCTGCATTGTTTCCTGGCGACTCATAGAACCCAAAATCATCCAAGATGCACGCCTTGCTGGCATGAACCTTAAATATCTTAAGCATTTCTGTTAAAACTTCACCTGTGATAGCCAAACATTATCAATACTGGTAAATCCTAGAGTTAAATGCAATTACATTTTGAAGTGAACAGCAATCATCACTAGAAAATGCTTACCTCCTGAGTGTCTTTACTGTTTGTCACAGGTTTGTTGTCATTGTTCTCAAGAGTTATGTGCTTCAACAAACTATTAGGCACATCCTTTACAATATGCCACTTCACTGAGAAGCAACCGTTCCATTTATCTTGCTGCCAGTATTCAACATTCTTATTAAAATCAACCGGGCCCACCATCTCTGCAAGGCCAACAAAATGTCCACTCATGTTCACCTAAAACAAAAAAAAAAAAAAAAAAAAAACTCTGGATAAGCAATAGCAACAAATGGAACATGAAATGGAAGTGTTCCAACATAGAAGTAAAGCTATTAACTCCGGTCTATCAAACACAGAAAAAAGGAGAAAAATAGTTCATGAACAAATAATGAATAAATAAATAAATTATAATCCCAACTGCACTTGATATCACAAAAGAAAAACTTATCTAGAGAGTTCTACTTACATGTCCAATAATGTCTGATACATGAGAAACTGTAGTCCCTGAAGCAGCTCCAAGATAAAGAACTTCGGATCTAGCAGTCTTCAATTTGGGAAAAAGGAGAAAAGTAAACAGTTCAATAGGTAAAAAAGAAAAGCAATGGGAAAAAAGTAAGATACAACAAAAAACAACTGATTTCACTAATCACATAATCAGAAATATGGATTTGCCCTTAAAATCAAAGTAAAAACATAAAAGAAAATAAAATACTCTTAGAACCAGATGAGCACCCACAAAAGAAAACGGCAAAGATCCATATCCATATTCCACATCAAGTCGGAGGAATTGCACTTTCTTCTGTGTTGAATTGCAGCCCTTGGACAGAGTTGAATTTCTAGGATTTTTATGTAATGCTTTTGTATCAATGGAATAAAAGTCAATTTCTTAAAGTGAAGAACCATAAAAAAAAAAAAACACTAAGAAAATATCTCCTCCGATCAGAAATGAGGATTAGCATCGGTCACCTTAGTAAAGTAAACTCATTGATACCGCTCTTCTTCTTCCTGTCAAAATTTCTTCAACTTCTTGTGACACCAGTGTAACCATCACAATCCAAGTGACTACTTTCAAAACAATAATTCCAACTTTGGCCATACTGAGGAAAGACTACAAAACCAGTTTGTAAGCACACAAGTTCGACTATGGGGGAGAAACAGTTCTAATTCTGGAGTCATAATTGAGTAAAACAAGCATATATTAATCCACTGAGCCACATGAAATAATTCATTTTTTGTGGAGGGGCACCCACCACAGTAGTCTGCTAGCCATGCATGCACAGATCTGGGGCGCCCCTACAAAGATTTTAAAAAATACATTAATCCATGCCTTACTAAAAAAATACATTAATCCATCTAAAGTTCACTCCTATTTCTAACATTAATCCATCTAGAAGTCCAATGATATCTTCCTCTTTCTAGTGTGTTAATACTAACGATCTCATAAGAGTCTTGCAAGTGGAGACATGTAACATGACGTGCATTGGAACAAACAAATAACGAGAGGTTTTTCTAATATCAATAAAGACACTAGAACAGTAGCATGTACATCAACACTTACATATGAGGAGCTTCATTCCAGGAATATTGGTCCGTTTCGCCGAAACCTGTACATCAATACTTACATTACTAATTTGAATGGTCGGTCATGATCACTAGATCTTTGGAGCAAGATTGGGGAAAAGAGTTCAGTGCACAAAATCAACTCACTTTCAACTGGAGCACATGAAGAAAAAGAGATTTCTTTTCTTCATCTGACCATTTCTAGTAGAGATTTCAGGAATGCCAGACACAAGGAGAATAAAACAGAGAAAGAGAGAAGTATCAAAATTCGACAACTAGGTGTTGTGACTGATGCCAGAGATGAGAGGAGATTTGAGGGAAAAAAAACAGAGTAAAGGATGTATTCAATCAAACAACAAGCTTCTGATTTTCCAAAAGAGAACTTTTTTTTTTTTTTTCATATAACCATCTCTAGGGCAGATTTCAGGAATGCTAGACACAAGGAGAGAAAAAGAGAGAGAAAGAGAGAAGCATTGAGATTCCACAACTGGGTCTTGTGAGTTGTGACTGATGAGATGAGATGAGAGGAGAGGAGATAATTGTGTTTTTTTTTTCTTTATATAAGAAGCTGCATATTGAAGGACAGGGGAGAAGGAGAGAAGAAGAGGAACAGTCATTTTCTATGACAGTTAGATGCTGAAGAATATAGAAGTGAAATGGTTCTGCTCTGTTGAAAAAATCTCCTCTGTTTTTTTTTTTTTTTTTTTTTTTTTTTTTTTTTTTTTTTTTTTTTTTTTTTTTTTTGTCAACTTTTGTCATAGTAAGTGTTGTGAGATGGGTGGAAAAAGAGTGTCCCAAATATTGCATCATTCAGTCTCCGCAGATTAGGAACCCGAACATCGCTTATGAAAAAAAAAAAACTGATTTTTCTTAAAAAAGAGAGAGAGAGATGGCTTACGAAAAGTCAGGTCCTTCATGGGCAATTTGATCTTCTGAAGTTGGTCCATGTATTTTAGAAACACTTACATTGTTGTCAATCGCCGGGTAACAAGATCAGGCATATGAACTTCAATTTTGATGGTCTCGCCATGATACTGCCTTAACAGAGATATGGTTTGCTCCCTGGATTATCTTGGATTTGAAAAGGAAACTCATCTGGGATCTCTTCAACACATTTTGATCATCATGTTCTTCTCCACTGAAGTTA
The DNA here is from genome assembly GCA_012931725.1 of Litsea cubeba. NCBI lineage: Eukaryota > Viridiplantae > Streptophyta > Magnoliopsida > Laurales > Lauraceae > Litsea > Litsea cubeba. The sequence goes on from CM022946.1 coordinate 119,349,389, forward strand.
ATCTCTGAAGTTTGTTCCCTGTTCACATTTTAAATCATTGTCCTTTTTAGGCTCCATATGAATTTCATCAGAAATGAAAGCACTAAATGACCACTGTGAGCATTTTGAATGCTTCCCACATGGTCACATATACTCTCTAGCAAAGAAGGTATGCACTTGTATATAAAAATCTATCAGTCATATCAATGATGTCGCCGCATTTAAAAGAAGTATAAATGGACTTTCTTTCAAAATGCTTGTAGGTGGCTTTCGGATATGGTATAACCCGCGGGTAGAATAGGTCCTCTATGTGGAATTTGAGAATAGTTATGTAACCCTGTTGCATCTCTCTAATTCAATCAAACACAAGAATAGAGTACATAGAGTACATAAATAATTTTATGTCCTGAGTTGGCCCATACCACTGTCAACCAAAATCGATTCAGGGAGAAACCTATCAAAGATAATGTGTATCAGCATATAAAATTTTTGATAGAAAGAGTGACTTTAACAACCACCCCTTGAGTGACAAAGGACACCATCCAAGTGTGCTACCGACTCTTGTTGGTAATGTGTATCAATAATCAGGTGGCACTAACTCAACTCATGTTAAATTTTTAATGATAACAAACAACAACTAATAATGTTGGAGAAACCTTTCTTAGCTGACAAATATCACATTAATAAAACATTGCATACCATGATATAATTGCAAACAATATTTTCAAGAAACCATAGGCATTTCCTTTTTCATCAAGGAGGAGTTATGATGTGAAAGGTTCTAAATTTTTAGTGAGAGCATGTTAAAAAGACATGTAAGAGGGCTCACAAGATGCCTGCACCATGTATTATAGTTGATGAGGATGATCCAAATCCTAAAGTAGATGCATTGGGCAATAGCAGATTAAAATATGTCAATTAAGGACCCATACCTATCTGATAGAGCAAGTTGTTTTCACATATCCAATTAGGCAAAACGTGCCCTTAATGCATACTAAGGAGCAACCCCATGGATTCTAGTGGAATTTTAAAATTAAAACAAACCATAAACCTCTTTTATGTTAACCTCATAACAGCAACAGTAAAAAAAAAAGGTCATTACCTAGTGCGGGTCCCGCCGAAGTAGGGTTCTGAGAGCGTCCAGACTCTAGATTCGAGACAGACCTAACCTTTGGCAATTTTACACAAAGTGGCTGCTCGCACATCTTGAACCTGTGTCATCATGCATGGCACCCAAGACTTTTACCATTGACCAAAGCAATGACCCTCTCATAACAGTAACAGTAAATTTAGCAAATTCCAACCATGGTCTGCAGCAGCCATATGTATGAAAGCCTGGATATCCATCAGCAATGGGCTCTAGTTACAATTCAACAGGATTGTTTCATCATTGATTCAAAAGAGGCCTTGTAGTGGGGTTGAGAGAAATAACATGTCAACTCAAAAAGACTATTATCACATACTGTCAATTTGGTTGATCAAGATGAGAAAACAACAGTTGCAGGGTATTTTCTTATCAATATGGAATTTGTTTGTAATGTGAATACTGTCAATTTGGTTGATTTTGAAGAGTTGATTTCTTGTCCTTCTCTCGATCAGCTCTACCCATTATTCTGTTTTATGCATGTGCATTTCTACTAACAATTGCCCTGACTAGACAAAGCACCAAGATCCAACTTAATGATGGCCAAATATTGTGCAAACTGGATCAAATCCCTAGTAAGATTATGAAACTACAGATCCGACCAAAAGCAACAGAGCTGTAACCAATATCAACATCTAACGATTCAACCAAAAAAAAATCATCTAATGTGGCCAGTATCAACATCTAACAATTCGAAAAATAAAATAAAAAAAAAACTAATCAAACACCCGATCAAAACCACAAGATCTAGAGCCAGTATCAACATCTAACAACCGAAAGAGACCATCAAAGATTATCATCGTACTCAACACAATTGCATTTACAGAGTGAGTGAATCCAGGCACAACCCAAAAAAAGCAAAAAGAACACATCAAAGAAGACGAAAAGTGGAAAAAAGCTTCATTTTTTAGTAAAAAAAGAAAGAAATCTTTTTGAGAGGCGAAAAGAGGAGAGCATCAATGGAAGAAAGAGCTTACAAGAGATGGTATCCTTCTTGAAGAGGTAGAGTGTGGAGTTCTTGAAAATCAAACCATGATCAGTCAATTGATGATGGCTTCAAACAACATCAACAGATCCAAACCTCAACAAAAATGATGATGGTTGTTTAGATTCGTCGATCGATGAACCACAAAACCCTAGAACTCCATCTACTACAAATGCGTAGATCTTGTGTTTGGATTTCTTCGACTTCAAAGAGAGAGAGGGAAGCGATCAAAACTTCATAACCGACGAGAGTGGGATCGGATTTGGAGAAGCGATCAAACCTCAAAACCAAAAAAACGAAAGAAGGGTCTGGAAAGAGAACGGATCTTTTCAATACTCTATGACCGAGCGAAGGAGATTTGGAGAGACAGGGTATTTCGCTGGCGATTTGGAGAGACGGGGAGAGAGAGAGAGAGAGAGGCAGAGCGATGGAGATTAGGGTTTTCTTGGGGGTGGACGTCGTTTATGGATGAAATAAACGACGTGTATAGAATGAAATCAGCTACACCATCATGGATGGGACCCATTTGTGGATTCCAGTCGTTTATGGCCCGTTTTGACATAGTGCATGTGGGACTAGAGTGTTTGTATTTGGGGAACAAAATTGGAATTTATATGGTCACATTTGGCATTACAAGGGAAGTTGCGAAGGACATGATATCTGGAATGCGGTTGTCCTTGAACTACAGTTATTTGAATGTAGGTGAATCTGGGTGTTCTTTAAGTACAATTATTTTAATGTGGAAGGAAAGCAAACCTGCTGGATTTGGGTCTGCATAGTCTATTCGTCATTACGTTCAGGTGGAAACAACTCAATAACATAAATTATTTGGACTGTTTCTTCCGATACAAGGGCAAGGAAAGCTGTTGGAGTCACTACAAAATGACAGCCTCCATTAATAATTGTCTCGGCAAAAGGCCTGGTGTGGGCGTTAAGCCTGCAGCACATACAGGTAGCAATTTCAGTTGCAACCTTGAGATCATAATCTATCTGAACTTCATCATTCTTGGACTGGTAATTTATACCACTCTCAAGCTGGTCTGCTTTCATCAAAGAGATGCCCATCCAGACTTCATGGCCTCCATTTCTAGAAATCCCAAGTTAGAAGACACAGGTGCTGATGTGCTGGAATCAAACCAACCAAGCTTATCCATAAGGTTCTTGAGCAGCTCACCTGCTACATAGGAGAGACCTGATGCCATCAGCCCGATGCGACGTAATATAGTACAGTTTTCACATATCTTTTTGATGCCTCTCGAACATGAGCTTTTCCCAAGTACAGTGATGCAAAGAAGAGAGGCAGCAGCAACAGCTATGAGCTTGTATTCTTTATTGTCGCTCTTCCAAAACGAGAATCCATAAATAACAGGCGGCAATAACCCAAATAGAATATATGATAACACTGCAACAGTTGCATGTAACCGGAAGCTCTCCCTTCGCCCCAATGTTGCCTGGTATCGATCAAGTTTTCCACCTTGATCCATGGAACTGTGTGGATCATTTTTCAGCTCTCTGAGCTGTAAGTACAGGTAAATTAGTTACAAGATTTTGCAAAAGAATCTTCAATTTCCATTAGAGAAAGATTGAGATTTCATTAGAACAAGGAAATAAAATAATATATCAAGCATTCTAACAAGTAAATCCATGAGGCCTGCACCAATACGAATACCAGCATATGAGGCATCCTGGCACTTGCTCAGCTGGTTAAGGATATCATGTAGTGTGTGGGTGTGTGAGTTCAAGTATCTTGTAAAGAAAAAAAAAAGGTAAAGAGAATCCTCTTTTCCCTTTATTTCTCATAGAGTTTCTGTTGGGACAAGGAGAACTTGGCAGAGGTTTTTTTTCTTTTTCCTGTTGCTGGGGGAAACGCCACCAAATAATGCAAGAAGCACAATTTCCCAACTTCCAAACCTCCACCTTTTCTCATCAAACACCAACCAAGAGTAAACTGAACCATTCATTCTATGGAAGTCACAAGCAGGCCATATCCTAAAACCCACTGCTCAACAAATCTAACCTTCATCTCGAGCTTTTTTAGATAAGCAAGAAGGATGGCAACAAAGCTTTGGCTGATTTTTTTTTAACGTCAATTACATCCCTCAAAAATTCTCTAAAAAACAGTGCGGATTGCCCTATCATGTCACGGTTTAGGTGGAAAATATATGGTAGGACCTCCCAAGTACTAGCTGATTTATCTGGAGTCTGGACCCCATACATGCTTACCGCGTGTACAAAACTCTGTCACCAGTAACCAACTAGGGAAGCTTTATTTGACACTAATCTAGGTCAAGATACTACCAAATGAATGAGATAGGTATAAAGTTCTGTTTAGTGAGAACATCGGACAGTTTTTACTGGGGCAATCATTGTGGGGTTGATGCATGCCATTTGTGAAAGAAGAGGGTACAGAAAGGTCTAGGAATGTGCTATGGTTGTGAATATATTCCCTATCAGATCATTGTAAAGATTGATAAGGGCCTCAAAGTTAAAAATGTAGGACCTTACATATAGTGCCTAAGAGGTATCAAGGGCCTCAAAGTTACAGATAGAGGCCTCCCTCCCTCCTCGAGCGCGTGCATGTAGCATAGTCATATACTACACGACATTATAAAACAAATAAGAAGGATGGGGAAAGTTGCTCACATTATGAACAATCACAAATAATCCACTAATGAGATTCGCCACTCCCAAACCCACAATTTTCACTGCAAAGCCATAGAAAGAAAATCAAGAAAATTTTCAATTAAGCTAGAATAAGATACAACAAAACTCAATCATTTAAACTAATGTGAGAACATCAAATGACTCCATCATCCAAACAAAGTAATAGTAGTACATGACTAGAATTTCTAAATGTGAATAAATATCATTGCATACTACATACAGGAAAATAATCAGATGATTATGAATTCTATATCTAGTACAGTCAATGGGGAAGAGATCAATAGAGGCAGTTCCCCATCTACACTCAAGGGATAAAGGCATGGTGTAACATCATTCAGGTATTTTTGGGCATGGCTTGCATGCACTTTTGGAGCATCATTGCCCACTAAAACTTTAATAGGCTCTCTGGTTTTCATGTTATACTTCTGTATAGCAGCCCTTTGGAATCTTCCTTTTGGGCATGCCATTTATTTGTATGATAATGCAAGATACCATAGATTGCCAAACACTAAAGGCAATTATTCCCCTTATTTTGTGTTAGTAAGTCCAGAGAAAAGCTGTTTCCCCATATCTTGCAACATAGGAGACAGCATGTCAGGCAATATACTGCCACTTCCTCCAGAATCCCAGTTACACAAAACAGCCTCAAAATGTCACAGCATTAATTGTTAAAGAAAGACTCATCTCATTATTAGAGAGTGGCCACGTACATATCAAATGCGCCATTCTCCCAAATTATGGTCTCACATTAAGAATACTATTTCTCATATATCTGTAACCACAGCTGCATCAGGATTGTGCACAAAAAGCACTTCACATACCAACTCTGGGAATAACTTGTATATGTCTATTCTAATTTGAAAAGTTCAAGGTATTTCCAAGTGATGATCTGAATTTATATAGTATCTGTATCCCTGTTTTATCGATTTCTAATGTGGTAAAAAACCATATCCTTTCACCCTTGGTTACCAGTAACTTGAACCTTAATAGAAAAAACTTGTACAAAAACTAACTTTCAGAACACAGAAATACTAACATCATACTATCATCCTTTGTAGAAGTCCCCAGAAGCATTAAATTAATCTGAGAGTGAGTAAGAAACATATGTATTGCTGGGGTGAAACACATTTTATAGTAATTATGAGGTAAACAAAATCTTTTCAATACAATTCCATAAACATATTTAATGGGAAATGGGCTTTACTCCTCCTGCTTTATTCTATTATTAGAGGAAACAAAGGTAATGATAAAACCTATAGAAAGACATACATGTGGTAGCATCAGCACTAGCTGCAGAGGAAACCAAACCAAGGGTTAAAATTGATTCGATCAATCCCCCGTATACAATGCTTTTCAAAATATCCCACTCACGAGCTATAGCTCCATCCACTCTTTGTTTACCAATATCAATGTGAGTCTCCAGTAAAAGTCCTGGTGTTGCCATAGCAGGGACATTTTCCTTGCTTTGAGATGAAACCAGCGTTTCTGGTTTAACTGTGCCTTTAACAGGCTGTATAATGTCAGCCACTGAACCATAAAATCAATAAAGAACATGCTGGTGATTCAGAATATTTCAGGGCAATTATAAGCTAGAGAAATAGGAGGCAGCATCAATGATAAATATGACATAAGCTCTATACTTGAACAGAATGTTCAAACAAAGGAAAAGATAAAAAAAGAAAAGGCAAAATGGTTGAATGCATTGCTCAACAAAGTGTAAAATAGTGATTGCAGTGGGCGTACTGGCCGGCAGCCAAGAATATATGTAGCGGCCACAGCGATATGTATCAGTATAGTGGTGTGAATAGAAAATGAGATAAAAATATCCAGAAAAAAACATCCAAAACATCCATAATATTGAAAAATATTAGATTTAATTTATTTTTTCATTTTAGTAACTAAAATAGGGGTGGGGGGGGGGGGGGGGGGGGGGGCGTAGCGGACCCCTCATTACATGGAGGTCCCATATTGCTGTATGATTACAAAATAACGATACTATTCAATTTGTCCACATATATTCATGTTGGTCAGTTATTAAGTTAGAAACTAACAAAATGCTAATAATCAAAATTTCATAACTACCATCCATTTCTAATTTCTAAATTCAAATAAGCAATTTAGCATTAGCTGCGCAGAATACAAGATATATAAAGTTTGAAATTTATAAATCAAATGAAAAAACATTTTTCACCAATCGAACAATGTATTATTGTTGAGACTTGGAAAACACAGATCTACAAGCTAGAATGCATTTGGGTATGATTTGGTTATCCACTTTTGAGAAAAAAATTTTAATTTTTTGAAAAATCCCCCAAAAAAGAAAAAAGTATAAAAAATAAAACCATTTGGGATTGATCAATGGGAAACATAGATCTATAAGTTAGAATGCATTAAGAAGTGATTTGGTTGGCCCATTTTGAGGGGAAACATTTTTTAAATCCTCAAAAATGCGAAAATAAACAACACAAAAAAAACCTCAAACCATTTGGGATTTGATCAATGGAAAACATAGATCTACACGTCAGAAGCCATTTTCCAAATGTTTCATGGAGAAACAACTTTTTTTTTATGAGAATCCAATACGTAGCGGCAGCTATGGACTGCTACAGTAGTGAATGGCGCCAAATTTTGAACAACACATTGGAATGCCCGATAATGCGGCCGATACACTGTGTGTGCTGCTATTTTGAACCATGTTTCTCACTTAGAAGTCATTCAATCTTCTGTTTTTTTTTTTTTTTTTGGCAGAGGATGATCATTTAAGAGGAACCAAGAAATATGCATAAGTAATGCAGATATGTTTATTTAGCACCCAATAATCTACAAAATGTAAATAAAACATACTACATATAATGCCAGACACAGGTAATGGCAGCAGAGAATATACAATTTCGCATTTTTCTAAATCCAGACACTGAAACAAATGCAGGTATCTGATCCACAATATGCTATCCATATGTGATACTATGAATCTTATTTATAAAGTGTCATGGCATCCTAATAACTTTATTATTATTATTATTATATCATCATCATCATAAACTTTTGTCTTTAGAACATTTCGAAATTCAACGAGTATTACTATTTAGATACCTCTTGCACACAGAAGAATCTATAAGCTCCTTCAGATAGAGGCAGCCAGCTTGAATTCTTTTTAAACATGCATTATATGATTTGTATCATTAACACCAAAAGAGAAATATAAAATGGAATCCATAATAAGGAAATTACATTTCATACTGTTAGAAATAAAACCCACGACAATTTTTTGAAAAGAGAAAAAGGAAACTGCAGGTAATGGAAAAGAAACCAACTCCTTTGACAATTCAGAAAACAAGGATGTTGTTACTGTCCAAATTCGCATGTTTAAGTGTCGTGTGTATTGTATGTATCCATATCTGTATCAGGTTGTCCTAGGGTGGGGACCATAAATTAATTTGAAACTCAAATATGGTTTCTCTCATGCCGGATGCAATCTTAGGCCAGAGTGGAATTTGTGGAACCTCCGATTGATCTCCACCAAACTACGACCAGGGATCTTTTTCAATTTCCGTTCCTTCATTAGCTCCCTAAATCTTGCCGCATCATCCCATCTACCAGCTTCGGCATATATGTTCGACATTAGAACGTAGTATGTAACAGTTTGAGGATCCAACTGAAACAGCGTGCTGCCACAAGCTCAGCCATCTCAATATTCCCATGAATTCCGCAAGCACCAAGCAAAGCTCCCCAAATACCGACATCAGGCTCAATGGGCATCCTTTCAATGAATTCGTATGCATCCGTTAATAGGCCGGCATGGCCAAGGAGGTCCACCATACATGCACATTGCTCAACACTAGGCACAATCGAATAGTCCTTCCTCATGCTGTTGAACTGCCTCATCCCTTCTTCAACGAGGCCGGAATGCCTACAAGCTGTCAATAAAGAGGTGAAGGTGAAACTATTTGGTTTAACCCCGTCTCGTTGCATCTTAGAGAAGAGCCTGAGGGCATCTTCACCGTGCCCATGAGCCGCATATGCCCCTATCATTGCACTCCAAGAGACTACACCTTTTTGAGGCAACTTGTCGAAAACATTTCTTGCCAAATCTATGCTCCCACATTTTGCATACATGTCTAAAAGTGCATCTGTTACTGCTACATTGCTTTCAAGCCCTTTGCTGTTGGCAAGCTCATGCACCCATTTCCCAGTGTTCAGAGCACCCAAACTAGCACAAGCTGAGATAATGCTAACCATTGTAATATGATCAAGTTCTACCTTCTCATTTTGTATTTTTTGGAAGAGCTTTATTGCCTTGGAATCCATGTCATTCTGTTCATAAGTGCCAATCATCGCGTTCCACGAGACTATGTTCCTGACCCCCATACTATCAAACAAAGATCTCGCGATCTCGACATTACCACACTTCCCATACAAAGCAATCATAGAATTCACCAGTGGAAGATCTGAATCCAGACCCAATTTAATCCCATACCCATGAATCAGCTGCTTCAAATATTCCAATCCAGCACATGCAGGAAGGATACTCACGAGTGTAACTGCATTTGGCTGAGTCCCCGAAATAACCATCCTCCTAAAAACATCCAACGACTTCAAATAAAACCCATTTTGCACATACCCCGCAATCATTGCCATCCACGAAACAATGTTCTTCACACCCATTTCATCGAAGACCAACTCCGAACTCGAAGCCTCGCCATTCTGTGCATACATTGTGATGCAGTGAGATCCAAGATCGGGACACGCAGGCCCTGATGGACCAGTCTGATGGGGTCCACATATTCCACATGTTTCTAGATTAGCAGTGTTACTTTATTTACTTATTTCTAGAATAGTAGGTTGCTTGATTGTTTAGGAAGATTTCCTTTCTAATTTATATGTTGATTAGGATTAGCTATTTCCTTTATTGCTTATTTAGGAACAATGCTACTCTATATATAGAGAAGCTCCTTATTGATATGTTCATGCTATTTTCTTAATAAAAGTTCAGAGAAGTTCTTGTGAATTCCCCTTTGGGTATTTCCCCTAATTGATCTTAGGGTTTTTGAGTCTTAGGCTCGATCTCACCGTCGGAGGTGTAGATCTTCATAGTAACCTTCGGGCTACGCCATCAATTGGTATCAGAGCCGACGATCCATCTCAGATCGCCGGTTCGATCGCCGATCCGCGGTATCCCGTCACCCACCGATCCATTACCATCCCCACTAACCCATCATCATCATCTGTTCCAGCCCATCCGCAACCCCCTGTAATCATCCAGAACCCATCCCCCATCACCGTAATCAGCACTCCACCCAGCCGTTCATCACCATCGTAGTACATCGTCACTCTCATCCCAACTCCCAGCCCTAAACCAATTTTTCCCCAAAACCCACATCTCCCGAACCCTACTTTTCCAATCCACAGAATACCCCAACCTGTCCCCTACCCGAACCCACAAATCCCACCCACCACCACATACCTCTCTTCGGGTAACCACTGAATCCATTCCCAAACCGAAAAAAAAAAAAAAAAAGAGTAAAAAAAAAAGAGAACGAACAGCGAGCAGAAGAGAGAAGAAGTAGACAGATAAGGGAATCCAGCGTTCAGAAGTATACCGTGCACCAGAGGGAAGCATCGTCATCATCCAGCAGCCATCCGTCACCGTGCCATCTTCTCCAGCATCGTCGTCATCCGGCAGCCCTATCGAATCGAAACAGGTAAGAGGCTTCGTTTTTCCTCTTATCTTCTTTCCTGCGCACAACCCAAGATAGCCAGCGATCCTCTCCACGTGCTTCCATTCTGCAGTTTGGGCCTCACCTGCATTTTGGACCTTAACTGAGTTCAGGCCCAACCCGGCCCAGTACACCACTCAAAAAAAAAAAAAAAAAAAAAAAAAAAAAAAAAAAAAAAAAAAAAAAAAAAATTCATGGCCACCCGAGGAGGTCAATACCATGGGTATCTCACCAATTACCAGCGGGACGAGCAATTGACTAAATTGGGACATGACATGGACGCTGTGATTGAGCGACTTAATTTTGTTGAAGCTGCTCTTATTGAACTTCAAGACACTCAGGCTACAGGAAGAACAGAACCTGCTATCACAGAGTTGGATCCGCAAACATCTGGCACTGGATCTCAGATCAGGCAGGTAACACCAGCTCCTCAGGCATCCGGCCCAAGAACCCTAGTAGATCTAGTCACGCATGGTCCTCCATATCAGCCTCGTGAAACCATGTTCGACATGGTACAGCGCCATTTACTTGAACGTGGTACTGATGAGCCACGCGGTGCACCACATACAGATGACATCACTCGAAAGGTGCGACTAGAGATCAGTGACTTTTCAGGAGATCTCCACCCCAAGGCCTTCGTCGACTGGCTTAATTCCCTCGACGACTATTTTGCGTGGTACAAAATGATTGATGCCCAGAAGATAGCCTTCACAAAAGTTAAGCTCAAAGGTCCTGCACGCATTTGGTGGCAAAGTATTGAAAACAGTGAACTTGCCTTTGGGCATCCCATCTTGCAGTGGGAAGACATGAAGCAGCGACTCAAGCAAAATTTCCTTCCTTCTGACTATATTGATTCTCTGCATAAAGGATACCTTAGTCTGCAACAAGGTGCCTCTTCTCTGGATGAGTATACCAATCAGTTTCGAGAATATATAGTGCGCTGCAATCTGCGGGCTAATGATGGACTCATCATCAACAAATACACAGAAGGCTTACGTCCTGATATTCGACAACGGATTTCTATGTTTGATTTCAATGATATCAACGAAGCCTATTGTAAAGCACGCAAAGCACAGCATGAAATTCAGTTGCGGCGGCGAGAAAGGTACCAATCCGGGGAGTTTTCTAATCGAGGGGTCCAATATACAAACCCCAATAGCTTTCAACAGTCGTTTATTTTCGGCCCAAACCATCACTGGCACAGCAAAATCAAACCCAAGGAGTACCACACCGACCTCTTTCTTCCCAAATCAACGGCAACAGGCACCACAACTTGATCCTCGTGGGCGAGGACGTATTGACAGAAAGGACGTTATCTGTCATTCCTGCCACCAGAAAGGGCATCTTGCTAGGGACTGTCCTCATAGGAATCTTTATGCAGACGATGCAGCTGACGACAGTGAAGAGTATGATGATCACATTGAGATGGAAAAGCCTCTCGACACTCAAAGCCTTTGCAATGAAGAACCCCCAGCATCCACTGATGATCTTCCACTTGTATATCTTGAACGTCATCTTCTAATCACAGCAGATCAACAAGATGAGCAGGATTCTAATCATGCACCTATCTTTCGCTCTCGAGTTCACTGCATGGGCAGGACTTGTAATATGATTGTTGATGGAGGCAGTGCTATGAACGTTATTTCTAAGGAGGCTGTGGAAAAGCTGAAACTGCCTACAACAAAGCATCCGAAGCCCTATAAAATTGCCTGGGTCAATGATTCAACTATTCCGGTTGACAAGCAATGTATCGTTCCTTTCACACTGGGTTCTTATGCAGATAAAATCAAATGTGATGTTATACCTATGAAAGTCACACACATACTCTTTGGTCGCCCTTGGCTAAAGAAGCTGAAGGTTGTCACTGATAATGACAAAAACACTCATACTTCATGTGGAAAGGACACAAAACCCGGTTATGGCCACTGCCACCTCAGCCTTCTGCTAAGGTCCCTAAAGAGGCCGACAATCCTCCGATATTAACCCTGAGCAAATTTGAACAGGAATGCAGAGATCAGGATCTGATGTATGCCTTGGTGATCAGGCAGGTTACAGGTGACTCTTCTCACGAGTCTGTTCCAGAAGCAGTCAAGCCACTTCTGCAACATTTCTCCGATCTTATTCCGGGATGACCTGCCCAATAATCTTCCTCCTATACGGGGAACATTACATAGCATGCCATTGATTTAGTCCCAGGCTCTACACTACCGAATCTCCCTGCATATCGAATGAGTCCAGCAGAGCACGCCGAACTCACGCGGCAGGTGGATGATCTGTTACACAAGGGGTACATTCGAGAAAGTCTCAGTCCCTGCGGTGTACCCGCCCTTTCTTACCCTAAGAAGGATGGAAGTTGGCGCATGTGTATAGATAGTCGAGCTATCAACAAGATCACGGTAAAATACAGATTTCCTATTCCCAGATTAGATGATATGCTTGACATGATGACAGGTTCAGCCATTTTCTCCAAGATTGATCTGAGAAGTGGTTACCATCAGATTCGCATTCGACAAGTGTGATGAGTGGAAGACCGCGTTCAAAACAAGAAATGGTCTTTATGAATGGATGGTCATGCCATTTGGGTTAACAAATGCCCCCAGTACCTTCATGCGGGTTATGAACCCATCTGCTGCAAGCCTTATCTTGGGAAATTTGTCGTTGTTTATTTCGACGACATCCTTATTTACAGCAAAACCAGAGAGGAGCATCTCACTCATCTCCACACTATTTGCCATCGGTCCTTCGTCGCGAACGTGTCTACATCAATCTCAAGAAGTGCAACCTTCATGAGCAGTTCAGTAGGTATTCTTGGGATTCATCATATCAACGGAAGGCATCAAATGGATCCAGCGAAAGTCAAAGCAATTCTGGATTGGCCACTCCCCGCCACAGTAACTGAAGTACGGAGTTTTCATGGACTGGCTACCTTCTATAGGAGATTCATCAGGAATTTCAGCGGTATCACTGCCCCAATTACAGAATGTTTAAAGAAGGGCGAATTCAAATGACCAATGCCGCAACTCGAGCTTTTGAGCAGATCAAACACAAAATCACAAAAGCTCCTGTACTTCGCCTGCCAGACTTTGACAAAGTGTTCGAAGTTGCTTGCGATGCGTCCACTGTTGGCATTGGAAGTTGTCCTTAGCCAAGAGGGGCATCCGATTGCTTTCCATAGTGAGAAACTCTCTGATGCAAAGCGCAAGTACTCTCCTTATGCCTTGGAGTTCTACGCTCTTGTTCAGTCACTTCGCCATTGGAGGCATTACCTAATGGGTCGAGAATTTGTACTTTTCTCTGATCATGAGTCTCTCAAACACCTTCATTCCCAACATAAAGTGGGAGCTAACTTTGCCAAATGGAGTGCTTATATTCAGGAATTTACTTTTACCATCCGCCATAATCTGGCAAAGAAAATGTGATAGCGGATGCTCTCAGTCGCCGAAAACATCTTTTGACCACCATGGCTGTTTCTATACCAGGCTTCGAGCAAATCAAAATGGACTATGAGGCGGACAAAGACTTCGGTACCATCTAATAACGATATCCGTCAGGGTCAGCATCTCAAGCATCCTTACTTTAGCATTCATGATGGGTATTTATTTTATGGTAGTCGCCTTTGTTTGCCCAATACATCTATTCGCGAGCATGTTATCAGGGAACTCCATTCCGGAGGATGCAGCGGCCATTTGGGTCGTGATAAGACATTTGCTCTTGTCAGAGATAGATACTATTGGCCACACATGACACCCTATGTTTCTCGTACCTGTGAGCGGTGTCGTACTTGTCAATTGGCCAAAGGAAGCAAAAGAATGCAGGATTATATCAGCCGTTGCCAATTCCCCAGGGACCCTGGGAGGATATCAGCATGGATTTTGTACTTGGACTACCTATGACCCGCAGAAAAGTGGACTCTGTCTTTGTGGTTGTGGATCGTTTCTCGAAAATGGCTCATTTTCTTCCTTGTTCCAAAACAGCAGATGCCTACAAAGTGGCACAACTCTTCTTTAAGGAAGTTGTCCGTCTGCATGGACTTCCAAAGACCATTGTGTCTGACAGAGATACAAAATTCGTTAGCTACTTCTGGAAAACTTTGTGGGGCATGTCCAAAACAAAGCTGAAATTTTCTACTGCCTATCATCCACAAACTGATGGTCAAACAGAAGTCGTCAACCGTAGCCTTGGGAATCTGCTACGTTGTTTAGTGCGAGACCATCTTACCACATGGGATCAGGTTTTGCCTATGGCTGAATTCGCATATAATAACTCAGTCAACCGGTCCACAGGGATTTCTCCTTTTGAAGCTGTTACTGGCACTAGACCACGTCTACCGGTTGATCTCGTTCCACTTCCTGTAGAAGCACGGCCAAGTGTTGAGGCCGACAATTTTATTCGCCATATGCAACTGATTCATGACGAAGTTCGGCGTCATATTTCCGCAAGCAATGATTCTTATAAAGAACATGCAGATAAGCGCCGCCGTTTCGTTCAGTTTGCCGAAGGCGATATGGTCCTACTCCGTAATCGTCCAGAGCGCTTTCCACCGGGTGCCAATAAAAAACTGCATCTCCGCAATTCTGGCCCGTTTAAGATTCTCAAGAAAATAAGTCCTAATGCATATGTGTTGGATTTACCACCAGATCTTGGTTTACATGCTACCTTCAACGTTGAAGATCTCACATTCTATAAAGGCCATGACAACGACAGTCTGTCGGTTGAACAGGATATTCAACTCCCACCCTCACCAAACCCTCCAGATATAATTGTTGACGTGCTTGATGATCAGATTGTTTCCACTCGCCAGGGGGGATTTCAGAAGTTTCTTGTTCGTTGGAATAATCGTCCACTCTCTGATGCCACGTGGATTACAGCTACTGATTTCCAGCGTCTTAATCCCGATCTTTACGAGAGATATCAGGCTATTATCTCGCCGGAGTCGAGTTTTTCTAAGCCGGGGAGAGTTGATGCAGTGAGATCCAAGATCGGGACACGCAGGCCCTGATGGACCAGTCTGATGGGGTCCACATATTCCACATGTTTCTAGATTAGCAGTGTTACTTTATTTACTTATTTCTAGAATAGTAGGTTGCTTGATTGTTTAGGAAGATTTCCTTTCTAATTTATATGTTGATTAGGATTAGCTATTTCCTTTATTGCTTATTTAGGAACAATGCTACTCTATATATAGAGAAGCTCCTTATTGATATGTTCATGCTATTTTCTTAATAAAAGTTCAGAGAAGTTCTTGTGAATTCCCCTTTGGGTATTTCCCCTAATTGATCTTAGGGTTTTTGAGTCTTAGGCTCGATCTCACCGTCGGAGGTGTAGATCTTCATAGTAACCTTCGGGCTACGCCATCAATTGGTATGTGAGATCCAAGATCGGGACACGCAGGCCCTGATGGACCAGTCTGATGGGGTCCACATATTCCACATGTTTCTAGATTAGCAGTGTTACTTTATTTACTTATTTCTAGAATAGTAGGTTGCTTGATTGTTTAGGAAGATTTCCTTTCTAATTTATATGTTGATTAGGATTAGCTATTTCCTTTATTGCTTATTTAGGAACAATGCTACTCTATATATAGAGAAGCTCCTTATTGATATGTTCATGCTATTTTCTTAATAAAAGTTCAGAGAAGTTCTTGTGAATTCCCCTTTGGGTATTTCCCCTAATTGATCTTAGGGTTTTTGAGTCTTAGGCTCGATCTCACCGTCGGAGGTGTAGATCTTCATAGTAACCTTCGGGCTACGCCATCACATTGACACCAACGAGCTCTGAACAAAGACATCCGAATTGAACACATTCTTTATCACATTGCAATGCACCTCCCTCCCTTCTCTCAGTGCCGAGAGGACCGGACAGGACCGGACAACAAACGGGAAAGTGAAGTGGTCGGGCGATAATCCAAGCAGGATTGTGGATTCCATAGGTCTCTCTTTCTAGGTTTTTATATTGAAATATGTTTTCAATATGAAAGCAGCATTTTGTTCATTGTCCATTGGAAAAATAAATTCTCTAATGCCCATGTTTGGATGTGGAGAAAACTGTCTACTGTTACATATTTGAGCTGTGAAGAGTTTTCTTTAACTCCATTTTCTCCATCTATTTGGAGGCGGCGAAATGGCAGTAAATACTGTCCCGCAGTGCAAATTATAGTTGAGGACAATTATCCTCCCTCACTAAAATATCTGAGAGGAGCAAAATGGATCCATGAGTTAGTATGGTTTGTGTGTTGAGGTTGTCTTATGAATGCTTATTTTGTAGCAGAATCTTTGATTTTTTTTTTTTTTTTTTTTGTATGCATTTGGATGTGCGACTGAGAAATGCAATTTAAGAGCAGAATCATGTGGTGTTGATTTGTGATACTTCGGCTACTGTCTCAAGTACCAGCAGTTTGATTTGGGTTGGCGCCTGCTTATTCAAGCTCACATTGAGTGCTCTTTGAGTGAGTCCTAGATGATTTAAGGCCATCAAATTGGTGTAAATTGATACCAAGGCATAGTCAGGATATATTTTAGATGAGCGAGGTCATGTACTCTGTTTCCACTTTGTTTGGCTATGAAGTTTGTTTGTTTTTTTCTAGGGTTTGAAGAGGATTTTGAACAGTTGGCTACTAAGTTGCAGCTTTGATCTTAACAGCTACTTATTAAGAGAATAGTAAGATAGACTAAAGAGAGATTTAAAACAAAAGGTTGCTGTTAATTCTATAAATAAGAGTTCTTACTTTATCGTGTGAAATATTGGTTCACTACATGTTAAGACATTGAAGCTGGGATTACTTGTCTACAAATTGGGTGGTGATGTCATGTTGAAATTGAAGCTGGGATTTCAGCATATGAAGCTGAACTACTTCCATATCTATTGTATTCTTAATGTTTGATAATTCTTGTAATGCTTTTTATGTGAAGTGAATTTTTAAGTGAATTGGGTGCTTTTTACTTCTCATGTTGATTTAAGTGAATTTTTAAACTAATTTCGATTATGGAATTGTCACGTCCCCCGAACCCGATTAGAGAATAAACCGGATTCAGGGAGTGAAATTTAGGACTAATTAAAATTTTTGTCCTTTAGGCCCAAGCATCGTAAGTCCGCTGTGAGGATATTATATTTCGAGCCTCATGTAATACAATAATTGCGGAATTCATACAACTCCAGGCATATGGAATATCAAACAATGAACAGTACGCTTCATTTAATTAAAGTTGCAAAAAGGAATAAAGAAACTATACAAGGATGTTAATTTATTACAATGACCCTCCCAATATCCAAGGCCATTTAAAGAACAATAATGTCAATAAAATGAAAGGTTCAACGAGCGATAACAAATGAATACATACATCTAAATGAAATCCATGTGAGTCTCTCATGTGCCGGATATAATGACGCTACTCTACGTCATCGGCAAGCCACTCTTGTTCCTCCTCAGCTGGCTGGAGATCCTCTTGGATCTCCTCACCTGCCAGCTCCTCATAGTAGTACTCACCTAAGGTGTCTGCACACCAAGGAATAGAGTCAACGACATGTTGAGAAATAGATAAGCAAGATATAAATGAACATGGCACGCATCAAGTATGAGAATAGTGACAAGTGTAATGATCAAGTGAATACAAGGAACAATACTAGCCATGAAAGCATGAATAATCATAATTAGAAGCAATAACCGAAATCCTAACATCATCTAGCAATAACCACTATCCATGCAATACAATACAAGTATCAAGAGGGAGACTCCGAAGATGTCCTAGCCACCTCTCGAGGTATCAGTAACAATCCATTTCAGACTACTGATACAAAAGTTCGGCTCCAGTGAGATCCTAGCTCCCGGTCCTGGGAATAGCAGCACGGTCCTAGCCCACTCCCAGCTATTCAACGTCATGGACACCGTCCTACGCCGACTGCCCATCCCGATGTCCGAGTAGCCAGCCCATCAAATAAAAACCCCAAACTGCAGTTAGCCATGATATGCAATAATAATGAAGTGGTGTTGACACAAGGGAAACCAAGACAAGCAAATCTGGCTAGCTCAATGCACAAGACATGATCATAGGGATTATCTTATTCAAGACAATACAAGACAAGTCAACCACATGATAATCCCCTTACATGCTAGCCAATCATGTTTATCAAATATATGACACACGGTTCCTAAGATACAGTCTAAGTCAGGTCCATGTCCTAGTTCTACAAAGATTATGTTTCATAATTAGTTAAGTGTTTTATGCCAAGAGAGTGTACAAGGAAACATTATCAATGGATACAATTCACAAGTCGAGGAATTACAATTCAAACCTAGGCAAGTGGTGTCATCCATGTACCCCACATTTCTAACGGGGTACGTGTGGAAATTGGATCAATGATGCTTCTAGAGAAATCCCTTGGTGTACACTCACGTTAAGCATCTATTGAGACAATTCCATACGCATTCGGTTATAGCACGCGTAATACACGAATACCTAGACAACCCATCGAAGCACACCAAGCCACGTGCTTCGATTTCAATTTCCATTAATGGTCAAGTGAGAGTAGTTCATGGTTTCCAACATTGAGGGTCCAAACCTAGGTTAGCAGTCTCATTTTCAAATCAACATGAGCTGGATCATTAATCTGAGTATAGCATCATTTCCCTATCTCTAATCGTAATGAAACCAGAACTATTGATTTATGCATCTCAAGGGCTTTCCGTCCATATATTACAGGTAGAAATCCAACGGACGGATTAAAAGTTACAGAGATCCAAAGTTGTCATGTCCAGTGAACCTACACCCTCCGATCAATCGGACAGAAGGTCCGATCGATCGGCACTGAACATCATCCAGTTAATGCACCTGTCCAATCGATCGGCACTGGGCACCTCCCAGTTAGCTACGGTTTTCCCTCTGTCCGATAGATCGTGCAGAGTGCCCGATCGATCGGATAGAGTTCGACCTCAGTTAACTGGGGCAGTTCCTCTATCCAATCTATCGTACAGTGCGACCGATCGATCGGACAGCGGAACTGTAACCCGAAAATGAGTTTTCTGCCCCCTTCCTCCTCAAGCCATTCCATGGCTAAACCTGCAAAAAGCGAGCCTCCATGCTCCCCATTCATCACAAACAACACAAATCATGCATTTAAACCATTTAACACATCTATGACTACCAATTACAATTAATTCAACCCATTCCACAAACCTAACCTAGCATGATAAAAACCCAAATTAGAATAAAAAACTTGGCATTTGGGTATTCTAGCATTTGATCAATATCAATCAATAAAACAATACATTCGTATTACAATCATAAGTTGCATATCTACTTGCCTCAACCAATAAGAAGATGGAAATGGGGGAAAACTTAAGGAGAAGCTTTCTACCACAAAACCCACAAATCCAACACACTCAAACACAACCTAGAACGCAAAGGAGAAGGAAGGGAAGAAAAAGATCAATAACAACATAAATCTAACCAAAAGAGAAGATGATTGAAAGATGAGGGTGAGAGAAGGCTCACCAAACTGGTATCAATGGAAAGAGGAGATCGAGAAGATGAAGATGAGCGGTTCGGATCTTTGCGGTTGGTCCCTCCGGGTAGAGTTCTAGAGCTTGAGAAGAGAAGAGGAAGAAGAAGGGATGCTGTAGCTTTCGTTCGTTGCAGAGAATGAATGAAAAATTAGGGTTAATCCCTGCTTAAGAAGAGAGGAAGGAAAAAAAAAAGACTGATTTGCCCTTAAGTGGATCCGATGAAGGAATGGACCACTTGAAGGGTTTTCAATCGTCGGATCGCGACGAGCCAAGAGACAAAAATGATCAGCACGACGGGACCTTTCCAACAAACCCAAAAATTACAACGATAAGAAAATTTTTTGGAAAAACACTCAATTTTCCATAAATCGCAAACTACCCCCCCTGATAGGATCAAACGAACTCGGAATCGCACGAAACTTCGCGGACGCTATTCTAATGCTAAAAGAAACTCGCTCATGATCTAAACCCACTTAAATGTCCCGACATATTAAGAATGAGCCGTGGTTGTTTCCTGCTTTTGGCTAATGAGCTAAAATGTAGGGGCCTTTTACGAGACTCTCGTACAGTGACGGTGGAGGAGCAGTTGGGGATATTTTTATTCACTGTTGGCCACAGCCAGAGAAACAGTGTAATGCAAAACTTATTTCAACATTCAGGAGAGACAATCAGCCGGTACTTTTACAAGACATTGGATGCTATCATTAAACTCGCGCCATATAATGTGAAACAATCCGACGAGGAGTGTCCACCCGAGATTGCAAATAATCCTTTGTCCTACCCATTTTTCAAGGTAACATTTTAATGAGGCAACAAATATAAAACTATAAATGCTATATTTTAATGCATGTTGTATTTGTTTATAGGATTGTGTTGGAGCGATAGGCGGTACATAGAGATGTCAAGTGGGCCGTGCCGGCCCGGCCCGCCAGTCAACGGGCCGTGGCACGGCACGGCCCGGTCAACGGCACGGCCCATGACGCGGGCCGTGCTGGGCCGAGCTGCGCACGGCCCGCCGGCCCGTTTGGCACGGCCAGCCCTTGCAGCCCGCCAGGCCCGCCTGTATAGGCCCGCTAGCCCGCCGGCCCGCCAGCACGCCCAACAGCCAATTTTTTTTAAAAATACCATTTTACCCCCCCCCAACAGCTATAAAACGGTCATATAAGGGGTATTTTGTGTCATTTTTCATTATACTGAGTCTATAAATATCCTAACCCTCCCATTCTCATTCCTCACCAATTACACATTTCTCATTCTCACCAATTTACACAACTCTCTCATTCTCTAACTCTCTCTCAAAGCATTCAACTCTTTCACTCTCTAAGAAGTTTTTGGAGGACCAAAGATCAAGTCATCAAGAGACAAGATTAAAGGGGCCTTCAAAGATTTAGAGGTATTTATAATATTTAGATTTGAGATTCCATATATATAAGTTTATATTATATTATATTAACTCTCATTTTCTCCCCTTTCTTATAATAAATTATCACAAAGAAGGCTATTAGCATATTACTATTATCATTTATAAATTTATTCTTTTGAAATATGGCTAGAAGATTTCCCACAGAAGCTTCATCCGTTAATTTAGAGGTAGAAGAAGATTTTATTGAATTACAAGATCAAGTAGGTGATTTACCACCCCCCTTTCCTCAGAGTTCCCATAAACCAAACAAGAGGAGTAGAACTTCAGCAGTTTGGGATATATATACAAGGTATGATGTTTTGGAAAATGGAAAGAATGTTGAAAAGGCAAAATGCACATTGTGTGGTAAGATTTATAGTGCCCAGTCAAAAGGGGGTACCGGCCATTTGTCAAGACATAGGAAAACATGTTTACAAAAGCATAGGCCAGAGAATGCAGGGACAGGGGGGGCTGGTTCACAAACCCAAATTTCTATTACTGGTGGTGGTAGTAGTAGTAGCAGTTTGGGTATTTTTTCTTATAATGCACAAAGTGCTAGACAAGGTCTTGTTAAAATGATTGTTTTATCCGAATTACCATTTGCTTTTGTTGAAAATGAGTTTTTTGAAGAATGGGTCCAGAAATACTGTCAACCACAATTTCACAGTATTTCAAGAAATACAGCCAGAAATGATGCTATTAGACTCTGGCAGGAAGAGAAAATAAATATAAAAAACTATTTTGCAGAATCTCCTGGTAGAATATCCATAACCACAGATATGTGGACTTCTAAATGGGGTGATAGTTATCTTTGTATTACTGCACATAATATAGATGCAAAATGGATTATGAATAAACGTATACTTAGTTTTAGCACTCTTGAATGGCCACACAATGGAACTAGGATAAGTACATTAATTTTGGAAAAACTAGATGAATATAGTATTAAGGAAAAAGTTTTATCTGTAACTTTAGATAATGCTAGTAATAATACAGTGGCTATTGAATTAATGAGAATGCAGATGCCACTTGCAACTTTGATAGATAGTTCTATCTTTCAAAATAGATGTGTATGTCACATCTTAAATCTTATTGCAAAAGTTGGTTTAAAGCACATTACAAGTTATACAGATGCTATTAAAGACATTGCTAGATTTGTTTTTTGCTCCGCACAAAGAAGACAATTGTATGCCCAAATATGTGCGAGGCAAGGCGTATCAGCTATTAAACTGCCTAAAGAAGTTGAACATAGATGGAATTCTATGTATGATTTGTTAAACAAGGCACTTTCTAGAAAAACTGTTTTGAATGAATTTTGTGCTTTTCATGCACAAGATTTAATGATTAGTAATGAACATTGGGAGTTATGTGCCCATATAAGAGATTTATTAGAACCTTTTTATACTTCAACATTATTTTTTTCCGGGATATATTATCCCACATCTAATGAAGCTTTAATGAAACTTTTTAAAATTACTTTACAATTCAGTAGATTTAGAGATCATTTTTTACTTGGTAGCACTATTAGAGACATGGAAGTCAAATTTAATAAATATTGGAAAGAGGCTCCAATGACATTTTCTTTAGCTGCTGTATTTGATCCTAGGTTAAAATTAAGTGGTGTACAGTTTTTTATTGATGGAATAAATAAAAATATGAATTATACAGATTCAAATGTTTTTTCAAATATAAGGGCAAAATTACAAGCACTTTTTCAATTTTATTGTGAGCAAATGGGTACAGCTGGGCTTAGTATGGGCAATACAGAAGTCCAGTATACAGGTGTTGCTGAGTGGGAGGTGTGGTATTCTTCCCTGTCCACGGGCATGGCATCCAGCTCAAGCTCAAGTAACAACACTGTGACGGAGTTATCATCGTATCTTGACGTAGGTGTAATTAGGATGCAGGATGCATCCACTTTTGACCTTTTAGCCTGGTGGAAGCAACAAGAAAGCATTTATCCGGTGTTGGCAGCCATGGCTCGTGATCTATTAACTATTCCTATGTCTTCTGTAGCATCAGAACAGGCTTTTAGTGCAGGTGGACGTGTAGTAGATGACAGAAGAACAAATCTCACTGAAAAAACGGTGGAGTGTTGTGTTTGCCTACGAGACTGGTACTTGGCAGATAAGAGGAAGCAAGAGTTAACATCATTAATGGAAGATTTTGATCCAGCAGAATACATTAGTGGACTACAAATCTGATTTTTTACTTTTTTTCTTCATTGTAATTTATAAGTTGTTCATTCTTTTTTTTTTTTTTTTTCTAAAAAAATTGTAAGGTTTTGAAGGTAATCCTATTTAGAAACCTTCAAGAAGTTAAGATCCAAATGGTTCTCTCTTCTCAATGGAGTAGGTCGAGTTTGACCGAACCACTTAAATATCTTTGTCATTCTCCTTGCTTGTGTTCTAATTTTTATTTTTAATACTGATAAGAAAAAGAAAAATCATATATAGTACTTAAGTAATATGTGAGTAAATATCTATAAATTAATTTGAACCACTCAATCATTTGTCAAATGTTTGTATAAGTTTAAATGTTTAGAAAAGTAACTATTGAAAAATTAATGACTATTGATCGAAAATCAAATTCAAATCCATGTCGTTACGGACTTACGCTTACGTTACGCCTTACGGTAATTATATATTTATATTAGTCTATAAAAAATAAAAAATAAAAAATAAAAAATAAAAAAAAAATAAAAAAAAACGGCCCGCCGGCCCGCTGGCACGGCCCGCTCCAGCCCGCCCCACTGTGGGCCGTGCCGTGCCCGGGTTCTCCCCTGGCGGGCCGTGCCGTGCCGGCCCGTTAGCTGGGGTGGGCCGTGCCGGCCCGGCCCACGGCACGGGCGGGCCAGATTTTTAGCGGGCCGTGCCGGCACGGCACGGCCCGTTTGACATGCCTAGCGGTACACATATCCCCACATGTGAGCAAGTCCGTTATCGCAATAAAAAGAGTGGACTATCACAGAACGTCATGGCTGTTGTATCGTTTGATATGAGTTTCCAGTATGTATGCGCTGGATGGGAAGGATCAGCCTCAGACTCA
Organism: Litsea cubeba; assembly: GCA_012931725.1. NCBI lineage: Eukaryota > Viridiplantae > Streptophyta > Magnoliopsida > Laurales > Lauraceae > Litsea > Litsea cubeba. The sequence goes on from CM022946.1 coordinate 119,373,827, forward strand.
AAGATTCTTCAACATGCAGTATGGAGACGGGCCCAAAATAGGTTACGTGTTGCAGTAGGTAGTAAACTCTAGGCCCTTTGTTATTAAATGTATAAAGATTGTCCTATTTAAGCCATAACAAGAATGTCCCATTATAGTTTTGTAGGAAAAGCTTACCTAGTAGATGCTGGTTATGCAAACACGTGTGGGTTTTTAGCCCCATTTCGCGGAGTCCAATATCATTTAAAAGAATGGTCCACAACGCAGGCGCCTAGGATTGAACATGAACTATTCAACTTGCGTCATGCAAAGTTACGCAATATAGTGGAGAGAACATTTTCGGTGTTGAAGCAACGTTTTGCCCTTCTGCAAACTGCTCCACGATATCCTATGAAAACGCAAGTCAATATCGTTGTGGCATGTTGTGTTTTACACAACTTTATACGTCGGTGGAATCTTGAGGACGATTTGTTTAGGATAACATTTAATGAGATGATGGAAGAGGATGATGAAGAAGATCAGGATATCGAAGCGGACAATCTTGGTGGTCCTAGTGATGCGAACAAGCAATTTATGACAGGTTTTAGAGAACAACTATCTAAAGATATGTTGGAAGCTAGGGGACCAAGGAGAGTTTGATTTCACATTAGCTTGATCAATGTTTTTTGTGGGTACATAAGTTGCTTGTATGAGTTTCTCTTCTTTTGGGTTGCTTTTGTGTACATCTTTTGGGTTTTATGGCTGGCCCAGCCCGTGGGCATCATTTTTGGGAAGTACAGCTCCACCTTGGTTGTGTCTCAATGATATGAGTGCAAGTGGGTTGGAGCTGCTCCTCATTATTTTGTAAATTCAACCCTTAACTTTGGAAATATATACTTATTTTTCGTCCAGAGGTCAGCTCTCAACTTTATGTTAATGGATTGGTTGCATTTTAATTTTTCCATACACTCCAACCATGAATGACCTGGTAGTTGCAAAAGTTGAAGTTGATTGATATTCCAAAGCATATTAGTGCACCTCATTCCTCATGCGTGGGTTTAGGCTATAGCAAAATGCTGCCTTGGGAAAACTCATAAATGGACTAAGTTGTCCTTATAATTCTCTGAGATTCTGCATTTTACAGGTTTTTTTTCTGTGTACGGCCATTGCAAAGTGCCATTTCTCATTATCCTGTAGTGAATGAACTATGATATGGTATGAGTTTTGTATGATCTTTTATCCTTTCTGGTGGTGATTTTGGCTTATGAATTCATCTTCTTTTATCTAAATATGGATCTTATTAAATGCATCCTCATTAAGCTCATGTGGGAGTAAGAGTTTCCAATCTCAAAAATTGTATTCCATCCTAAGAACTTCTTTTAGATTGGAAATCTGCTTTGCAGTACTTGGTTATGGCAAAGAATAAGAGCAACTGTTACTTAAGATTCTATTAACATCTATTTGTATTGATATATTTGGACCAGACATGATTGTGCTGAGTTGTTGTGATTGGGTAAAAGGTTTTGAGAAATTGATCACCTCCATAGTGTGGTAGCTCTATTAGGCTGGATTTTCTCATTCTCTCACTCTGGTTGGGCTTTTGCAAGCTTCTTTCTTATTTGGATGTGGGTAATTTCAAACTACACAATGCAGGTTTGTGTTTTGTTTGACCCTTCTAATCGATGAACAGCTTACAGTGTATCAATGCAGGTTAGGAAATCCAATTCCACTTCTGGTAAGATTTTGAATTCTGATTTGTGGGCTGTTGATTCTATATCTAGATGGAGACTATATTATTGGAGATTGTAGGTTGCCTTTGAATCACATAGTGATAGCTTGAATAGCTCTGAACAACATGAGGCAGGAAACTTAATATATGCACAACTAGTTCCAATTTAGCCAGTTTACCCTGTTTTCAATTCTTTATTATTAATAAAAACGAATCATTTCATAATATTAGCTGCAGAGGAGTGTCAAATTGTGGTGTTGATACACTTTGAGGTTTTTGTGCTAAATTTACTCTGAGAAAATGGTGGCTTCTGCTTTCTTATTTGCTTCACTCAACTTTTTAATATCACCAGGCCCACATTCAGGTCTGAGTCATACTTACTCCAAGATAAGTTCTTAAAATCAACATGTAATAAAAATGCGCTCAATCCACAAGAATGTATCCCTCCCATTGAGCACAACTCAGCATTATATAAAACAGGGGATAGTTTTCAGAAATTCATGTCACCTCTATATAATACTTTCCACACACCATAGATAAATTGTATCATTTGAAGATCAAACATATAATACTTTTCACACACCTTCCATCATGTAAAATTCCACTCATGATTTATACATTAATGACTAGAGCTCTTCATGGGCTGTACCATCCAGGGATGTCCCATATCAGGATGGATTGGGCTGTACTCATGATTCAGAGTATATATTAGAAATCTTCATTATTTCAAAATCTATTAGTATTTAAGACATGAAACTAAGCTTTTTTGGGGTTTAGTACATGAATAAAAAATTTGACTGTGCTTTTATTTTTTAATTTTTCCCATTTAACTAATTTTGTAATGAGGATGTTTGCTCCCTTCTTTTTTAGAGGCAAGAAAATCATGGAGTTGAGATCACTCGGACACAAACGTGGCTTGCTACGCATACTCCAAAGAATGGTTCTGCTAGATGCGAATACAGGGTGAGAAGTAGATTTTTCTTCTGAAATGCAAAACCTTATGATGAGTTATTAATTTTCTTCGTTCACTGTGGTTGTAGTCTTTTTATTACTACATTTTTTAATTCAATGATAGATGGATGGGATCTGTCTATGATGAAATTTCAATGTGTGTGCGTGTTATCAGGACAGCTTGAATACACTAGACAAATGAGAATAAAGGGCCCATTGCAAAAAACTGGGACATCAATTTGATCATTTAAAAAAGAAAAAAAAACTTGAAGGTCTTAAAACTGAAAATTTGTTGGTGTGTTTTTCCATTCCCAAATCAGGGCTACACAAATCTTGAATGTGTCAGTTTTTGGTGAGAGAAAACTCGTTGAGTGTGAAGGGTTAATATTGATCACGGGGGCCAAGGTGGACCCATAGGACTGACCAATCTTTTCTGTAGAACCTTTGTGACTACTGATCAGTTTACCCCACCAAAAAGATTCCTATTCCCTTGGCTTGAATATCATCATGGCATGTGTGCCCATCTTCTTATGCGGTTCCTGTAGACGCTTCTCTTTATCAGACATTGGGGTTTTTGGTTGGTGGCTTACTCTGGGCCCTTATGATCTTCTGAACTCTATAATCTGATGGAGGGTTGTTGGCCATATACTTGTGCTTTCTATTGTAAGGGAAGGGCTGCCTACACAGTTGAGTTGGTTCAACTTCATGGGTTCCCTGGTTGAGTTAGTCCTCTTCTGAACTCTATAATCTAATTAGCTGCTGATCTTTGTTATTAACCTGTATGTTTCTACAAAAAAAAAAAGAAAATGTAAATATATGTGTTTTAGTACTACTTGCAAATGGAGAAAGGTGGCTTCATTTGTTTCAATCTTCTCTTTGTTGCTCTAATGACCTTTTGTTTCAATCTTCTCTTTGTTGCTCTATGCCACATGTCAAATGACATTAATGGATTTCACTGGAGCAACATTCCCTTGCTTTTATTCATGTTCATACTGTTATAGTGTTCTGGAATTTCTATCTATCGACTCATTCAAATCAAGGAACTGATTGTTTGAGGATTTCTGTCAGGTAGTAGATATATAAATTGTCCAAATGGTGTTCCCTAACAAGATTCATAGAGCTTCAACTAAAAGCTTGCTGAGATTTGTTTAAAGGCCAAAACCGACAATTCTCAGAAGTCTAAATATTTAGAGCTTCACTGATAAAATATGGAACTTCAAATGTTGGGGCATTGTGTTGTTTATTGTGTTGTCTATGTCCTCATAGGCATGTATGTTAAGAAGCACCCAACTAGAGTGCTCTAAAGGATCTGAGTGTTACATAAAGGATTCCATGTTTGAAATAAATTAAAAAAGGAAAAAAGAAAAAAAAAACAGAGTTATAGACATCCACTACAAAGTACAAACTGATATCATCATTAGGGCTTTGTGTTTGGTTTCCAAATCAGCAAATATTAATGAATCAATTCAACTAAGTCAACACTACCGCTTTCTGTTTAAACAAAAACCAACAAGATACTGTGGGACAAAAATAATGAGACAAAATATCAACATTACTTCCACATACTAAGTACTCATCTATCAAACACATTGCATGTGGGTTAGGAGAAATGCAACAATCAATAGCTTTGAAGCAACCATTTCAATATATAAATAAAAATCGATAGATGATAAGGTTTTCTTGTTCTTGGAAGTAAAAAGAAGAAAAGGTATCATTTCTATTAGACAATTTCTTTTATAAAGCATACTTCAACCAAATGCTTGTTTTAGGAAGAAAAGTACCTTTTATAGCATGATGTTCCCAATAGAGTGCTAATCCTTCTCAAAGTATTAACCCGATGTATCAGAAGTATGAAGAGAGGGAACTGACCTCACGACTTGCATTACATCACTTGTAAGTGGGAATACAATCAATATATTTTTTATATTGCTCATCCTTCGAGAGTAAGTCAACTACAATAGACTTGGTGTCCACATCTAGCAAAACATCTCTCTTAGCCATTATATGGAGAATTCCCACTACCTTTTGCATCTCATTAATTTCACAAAAACCAAGAAGAATTGCTTTGAATGTGAAAGGATCGGGTAAGCAACCATTTTCTTCCATTTGAAAAAATAGCTCATTGGCCTCCTCCATCAAACCTTCTTTGCAGAGGGCATTGATCATTATGTTATATGTAATCACATCCGGCACCAAACCATTGTCAGAGATGCCATCAAATAGCTTTTTTTGAATGACGACGTCAAATAACTCATGTGCTTTTTCCATCATCCCTTTTTTGCAAAAAGCATTTAGCAATATGTTGATTGTCACGACATTAGGAAATATGTGCCTATCTATCATTTCGTTGTATAATCTCATGCCTTCTTTCCACCGGTTCAAATTGCAACATCCCTGAATTAAAGAATTATAAGTGACTACATCTGGTGAGACACTGCTGTTACCAACCATTTCTGAAAAGAGGCCTAGGGCCTCATCCAAAAACCCTTGTTTGGAAAGGCCATCAATGATAGTGTTGTAGGTACAAGTATCAGGCCTACATATTTCCCTCTCCATCTTTCTAAACAAATGGAGAGCAGAACTCACGTTTCCAGTCTTGCAAAGCCCATTGATGAGGGCATTGTATGTAACTATGTCAGGTCCATACCCCTTCTCCACCATTTCCGAAAAGAGGTCCGTGGCCTCTTTGACCAACCCCTCTTTGCAAAGCCCATGTATGATGGTGGTATATACAATAGTGTTGGGTCTACATCTTCCCCTCTCCATCGTCCTCAGCATCTCAAGAGCAGCATCCACGTGCCCACTCTTGCAGACCCCATCTATGATGGTACCGTAAGTAACCACATCAGCGGGGCATCCCATCTCCTCCATCTTCGTCAACAATTCAATGGCCTCATCAATTTCACCCACCTTACAAAGGCCCCCAATTAAAGTATTCCAAGTTACTGCATCGGGCTTGAAACCTCGTTTAAGGATGTCCCCAAAAATGGCGAACCCCAGATCGACCCGCTTCAATCTGCAGTAACAGTTGAGCAGAATGTTCAGAGTAAATATGTCGGGTGCAATCCCAGTCGAAATCATCCTCAACCTCAAGTAGAGAGCAAGTACAGTGGAATGATGGTTGATTCTGGCTACACCCCCCAACAGATGATTGAAAACATCAACTGGGGGCAATGGTCTCATGAGAAGCATACGATTGAACCAACCCAATGCATCATCAAGCTTCAAATTGCAACATCCCTGAATTAAAGAATTATAAGTGACTACATCCGGTGCAACCATTTCTGAAAAGAGGCCTAGGGCCTCATCCAAAAACCCTTGTTTGGAAAGGCCATCAATGATAGTGTTGTAGGTATAAGTATCAGGCCTACATATTTCCCTCTCCATGTTTCTAAACAAATGGAGAGCAGAACTCACGTTTCCAGTCTTGCAAAGCCCATTGATGAGGGCATTGTATGTAACTATGTCAGGTCCATACCCCTTCTCCACCATTTCCAAAAAGTGGTCCGTGGCCTCTTTGACCAACCCCTCTTTGCAAAGCCCATGTATGATGGTGGTATATACAATAGTGTTGGGTCTACATCTTCCCCTCTCCATCGTCCTCAGCATCTCAAGAGCAGCATCCACGTGCCCACTCTTGCAGACCCCATCTATGATGGTACCGTAAGTAACCACATCAGCGGGGCATCCCATCTCCTCCATCTTCGTCAATAATTCAATGACCTCATCAATTTCACCCACCTTACAAAGGCCCCCAATTAAAGTATTCCAAGTTACTGCATCGGGCTTGAAACCTCGTTTAAGGATGTCCCCAAAAATGGCGAACCCCAGATCGACCCGCTTCAATCTGCAGTAACAGTTGAGCAGAATGCTCAGAGTAAATATGTCGGGTGCAATCCCAGTCGAAATCATCCTCGGATAGAAAGAAACAACAGTGGAACAATGTTTGATTCTTGCCACAGCCCCTAATAGATTACTGAAAACAACAACTGGGGGCAAGGGTTTCATGAGGAGCACACGATCGAACCAACCCAATGCATCATCAAGCTTCAAATTCTCTGATTTACATCGATCGATCACAAAATTCAAGAACTGGGTTCGGCTCGATGCATCATCAGGATTCAATTCCTTTGCAGTATTAGAATAACAAAAACAACTGATAATACTAGTAGAAGTAGTACCCTTTTTTAGTGCAGCCATGGCCGTTCTTGAGCGAGAAAGGGAAGGAATCGAAGAGGCCACCGACGCCATTTCTGGGGGAGATGACCCGAAGGAAAAAAAAAAAACCTTCTTGCTGCTTTTTGATCTGCGATGAGCCCTTGATTTCACTGCGCGCTGTCGCCGAGCGAGAGAGAAGGAGAGAGAGACTGCTGATGCGAGAGAGAGAGATGAGATCCAGGTAGGCGAGGAGCGAAAATGAGGGAGAAGAAGCAGATGATTATGGTTTAGGGCATTTCTAAGAGGAGACCGAAATCAAAGCTGAACGCCCAGGTGGAAGCCCACGTGGGATCGGTCCCGACTTCGGGTTTCCCAGTCGGTCCATCTTTTTTTATTTTTACAAAAACTCTACCGGGACGTACACTTGGGTTGGACCGACCCCATGATATCCAGGTTAATATCTGGATCAACCGGTCTACATGCACCGAAAAACAAGCCTGAAAAAGGCCCTGAAGCTCTCCCCTATCCTAGGATCTCATTTCAAAAGGAGATCCTAGGGTAGAGTAGGATTTCAGGGCCTTTTTCAGGCTCTTTTTTCGGTGCATGCAGACTTTTTGTATCTGGATATCATGGGGTCGGTCTCCCAGAGTACGTCCAGGTAGTAGGACTCCTATTTTTAATAGGGGTTTGCAACTTACTCTTTTTAATAGTAAACGTAAGGGTCATTTGTCTTTTACGCATGGAATATGTAAATACAATTTACACATATAAATGATGAATATTCAAATTTACATATAAATGATGAATATTCAAATTTTCAGTATGTAACATTTACACATGCGTTTTTTTTTTTACAACGTTTTTCTAATAACACTATTTTCGCATCATTTACGTATGTAATTTATTTTACCATATTTGTTTTAATGATATGTGTAAATATATTAAAAGATTTTGTAAATGATACTTACTATTCATTAAATTAAATTCTAATATAATGATTTGAAAAGGAGATAAAAAAAAGTCCATTTTATATCAAAATTTTCATTTGCATTTTAGATCCTTCAAAAAGAACATGTCTTTCGACATGAAATATACTTTTAAAAAAATACATTTCTATCAGTAATCACCTTCACAAAAATACATTCTTGCATGTTTGGTTAATTAAATATGAATTTATATTCTGATGGTTAAGCAAATAGCATTGTTATTAATATTGATCTTAATTCATTATTCAATTTGCATAAAACTTGACCCATGCATCTCATAGGCATTATACTAATATTTATTTTTGAATGATGCCATAATGCTATATAAAATACATTATTCCTTCTCTTTTACATTCATATATACATGTTTAAAGATTTTTAAAGTATCGCAATAATAAATAACTTTAGAAAAATCATTGAGATACTGGAAGAAAACTAAAATAATAAGGTAATTAACTAGGTAAAAGTTGATATAGAAAAATCATTGAGATATTTATCTTATAGAATGTCTCTTAAAATTCTTATTATCAATATGTATTTTGTCTTACAGATTTTGTCTCTTAAAATCATTGGAGCCACTTTAATCTTCTAATATGTTTTTTGTCTTACAAATCTTATCCCTTAAATTCATCTATTTCGAGACCTTTTTATTATTATTTTTATTTTTTTTTTCTAATGCGTTGGAGGGTTGTTTCGAACCCAGAACCTCTTTCACGGAAATGCCCAAACTTTAAGCACTCTTTTATTATTATTTTTCTAATGCGTTAGAGGGGGGTTTCGAGTCTGGAACCTATTTCATGGAAATGCCCCAACACCAAACCGTCCACCTCCAACGGGTATTCTTCGAAAGCGCACCTCAACAGGTGTTCAAATTTTGGTGTGAAAATTGGCTCATTTCACACCATTTACACATCTGATTTACACGCAAGATGCGTAAATAATTATAGACAAATATGATTGATACGTAAAATGTTACACATATTCACCATTTACATATGTAAATGGGTGTAGACAAACAACCCAAGCTCTCAGAAAAAGGGGGGAATGGGTTCTGTGCATTCTGCTTCATTTGATTTTCTTGTGCTTCATTCAGAAATAGACTCTGTGCATTGTCCTTTATTTTAAACTTGTCTCATTAGAGGATCCATTCATTTTATATAGTGGTATTTAGAGGTTCCGTTTTCAACAAATTATGTAAGTTATTGATTCTTTAAAGTTGATTTTTTTCTTGTAGAAATGGTAACATTGCTTTGATTGTATAATCTCCTTATTTTATTCATTTTTCTTTTATTTTTTGGTTCAGATGCCATCAATTTGGATTCACAATGAGTTTGACGACGATGATATAGAGGAGTGATGTGAACCTGATCAACTTGAATACTAGTTTAATGGTGGTTAAACCCTCTACTACATTTTGCGACACCGAAGCCACTTGTTGCAGACGAAGCATTGGCAGTAGAATGAAGGAGCTCATTACCTTGCACCTAAACTTTCCTGATTTAATTCATATAGCTTATTTCTTACATATTTCTGATGACAGAGTCCATAATGTCAATAAAAAATTTGTTGGGCCTAGGTCCAGCCCAATAAGGGCTTCTTTTGGAGTTTATGTGTTACTAAAGGGGCAATATGGTCTTTCTAGATCTTAGCACATCTTCATTTTGAAGCCCTATTTTTGGTAGATAGTAAGACACCCAAGACATAGAGATAGTGTGCAGAAATTCGCTGGAAAATAGGCTCAATGCAGCAGTTTTCAAATCGACGATCGGAGGTCGATCTGCGGTCCGATTGGGCTGATTCTTTGTCAGCAGGTTCGTGACTCATTGATCTACATTCTGAATGGTTGATTTGTGATTGCTCTCTACATCAGGTTTCTATGTCCGTTTCAAAGGACATTTTTTTTGTGAGATCTTCACCATTTCTCTCTTATTGCTTTTGTCATTTGTTTTATCTTCACTTATATTTTGTGGATTCCATTGTTATTGGAGTTGAGGAGGTTTTGTACCTTGTTGGTGTTAGGTTTTGTACCTAAACATTATAGTGATGATTTGGGTGGGCTTTGAGAAAGGTCTCGTGGTTTTTATCCTTCTCTTTGAGGGAGTTTTCCATGTGAAAAAGTTGTCTTGGGTTGATTGTGGTTGATTGGTGATACTTTATTTGTGGTTTGCATATTCTTCCATTGCTTGTGTTCAATTATTCCTCACAGGTTCACTCAAGGGGAAAAGGTGTTTGTTGTTTCCAAGCATTTCCCAACATAGTGGTATCAGAGCGCAAGGTTCGCCTTCAAGGTGTTTGATAAAATTCTTGTGTGAACAATGGAATAAAGTTTGAATAGAATGGTTAGTTTAAATGGAAGAAATTATCATGTTTGGAAGGGTAAGATGGAAGACCTTCTGTATGTGAAGCGTTGGCATCTACCGGTGTTCGGTGAAAACAAACCCGCCAACATGACCGATGTCGATTGGGCTCTTGAGCATAAAGTGGTGTGTGGGTTCATTCGACAATTTGTGGATGATAATGTTTTGAATCACATTAGTAAAGAATCACATGCCAGGACTCTATGGAATAAGCTTGAGTCATTGTATGCAAGGAAAACCAGTAACAACAAAATGTATTTGATAAAACAATTTATGAGCTTGAAATATAAAGATGTTCAATCTATGTCCGATCTTTTGAATGAGTTTCAATGAGTGATAGATCAACTTTCATCCATGAATGTTAAATTTGAAGATGAGTTATAAGGACTTTGGTTACTTGGTACTCTACCGGATTCTTGGGAGACATTTCGTATGTCATTAAGTAACTCTGCCCCTGATGGTATTGTCACCATGGAATTTGCTAAGAGTGATGTTTTGAATGAGGAGATAAGAAGAAAATCTCAAGGTTCTACGTCCCATTTTGAAGCTTTAATTACCGAGAGTAGGGGAGAAGTCAGAGTAGAGGTCTGAAAGGTAAAAACAAAAGCCGAAGCAAGTCAAGGTCATGGCAAAAGAATGTTGAGTGCCACCATTGTGGCAAGATGGGTCATATTAAGAAAAATTGCTTCAAGCTGAAAAGATAGAAGAAAAAAGGTAGTGACAACAATGAAAAGAAGGATCATAATCAAGATGATCGGGTTGCCGCTGTCACTGAAGAACTTGTCATTGCTTGTTATGACAATAATGTGAATTTTGCTTGTAATGAGACAAGTTGGGTTATTGATAGTGGAGCTTCGCTTCATATCACCTCAAAGAAGGAGTTCTTTACTTCCTACACGCCGAGAAACTTTGGCACTTTGAAGATGGGCAATGATGGTATTGACACCAAAAATGTCACTTTGCCTTTTCAAGATCCAAAAAGCTACATGAAGCTGTAGCCTACCATAAATAGGCAATGCTACTTCCAAAAAATCAAATCTTGTCAAAATCAAACAAAAGCTGCAAGATCCTTCAAGACAGTCAAAAGATGAGTACACAAAAAGTTTTGGGCCATTTCAAAATCATTTGGTCTAACTGCGCTTCTTAGATAGCTGAACAGGAGCTCTCGGCGGCGACAGCATCGAAGACACCAAATCCTCGATCAGAGCCTATGGATGGTCTCAAAATACATCCAAAAGGCTCCACGTCAAGTTCCACGTCAAATCGACAATGTTTGACCTTACATCAACCCTCAAAATAGCTAAATCAAGCATCTCGGTGGCGAGAACCACCGAGGCCATCACTCATCAAAAAGAGCACATGGACGGCTTCAAAATGCTTACAAAGGGCTACACGTCAAGTTTCATGTCCTTTCGACAACATTTGACCATACTTTGACGCTCAGAAACCAAATCAGGCCTCTCGGCGGCGAAGCTCCCTGGGATCATGGTTTCGAAGACAGAGCCTATGGATCATTTTAAAACGACTCCAATAGGTTCCCTGTCAAATTTCAAGTCAATCGGACATCGGTTGACCGCACATCAAGCTGCGACATCTTCATCATGATAAAAATAAGTCTACCAGAGATAGGACCCCAAACGGCTTCAAAACTCAAAAAAAAGCCCATGGTTGGTCTTATTTATTGCTCATAAGGCTTCACCCCAAATTTCAGGTCATTCCGATATCGTTTGTCCCAGTTTCAGCTTCTGATGGAAAATCGACAACTCTACGCGACAAAGACTTCGGCTTTCTCGGAAAATTTAGAACTTTGCACCCCAAAATGCAAGGATTCTCATCAAGGTTTCTACAGGAAAATCAGGCCAATAAATGATCAAAAATGTCAAGAAAAAATACAGAAGAAAACAGAATCGAAAAACATAAAAAACGGCCGCAAAACGGGACAAAAGGGGGGAAATCCCCCCCAGGGTCACAAGCCCCTGCGACCCTGGAGCCCGGAATTGTCGGGTTCGCCCCGGAAAGGCCATTTTTTCGTCGTTTTTCACGATTCGAAGTTTTCGACTTTTGGAATTTTTCAAAATTCATACTTTTGAGGCACCATGTAAGACCCCGACCCGAGAGACCTCGTTTAGAGTTGATTAAGTTGTGTTTTAGTTTTAAGTGTGTTTAGTGGTTTTTGAATTAGTTGGGGATTAGAATAGCTTTTATAATAGCTTTGGGGAATTTGGAGAGCCTTTTTATTTATGGGACCCTTTGGGGGTTCTTGTTACGAATTGTGTGAGATTGGGGGTTTACCGATGATTTCCAAAAAAAATCGTGTTTTAACCCCATTGGACTTATCTTGTTAATCCCTACAACTTTCATGTTGACATCGTTTCCATTCGAGGACCCTAAACCCGATTTCTCACGAATTGAGGGCAAAATGGTCTTTTTACCCAAAATCTGGACACCGATTTCAATGTCACCAAAATGTGGAAAATATATACTTTTTAGAAACTAGAAATTTTGCCGATCAACTTTGTCTTCTTCGTCGAATTCGTTTGAAGCCCCGAAAACCATGTTTTGAGCCCGAGAAGTCTTTTAAGTTGTGGGCCCCATCCTCACTTACTATATATAGAAAGCTTCTTCTTCATTTTTCCCATTTCTGGCAAAAACCCTAGAGGAGAAGAGAAATCCTAAGCCCTAAGGGTTTTCCCTTACCTTTTTCTTGCTTCTTCATCTTAAATCCCCCACTAAGCTAGTGCTAATGGAAAATTAGTTGCTACAATCTTTTTCTTCATCTCAAGGCCTTCATCTTGACACCATTTTTGAAGAAAACCGCCCACTCCAAGACTTCCTTTGGACAACACCTTGCTTTTTGAAGAATTTCCTTGTAAGTGATCTTTCTAAAAGTTTTATAATCTTGTTTGCTTAGCCCTAGGGAGCTCCATTTCAATTATTGGAAGATTCCGTTTTGTTTTAATTAGTTTTGATAATCTAGGGTTTGGATTTGGGGGTTTTGTGTATAGGTGTTTGATTGTGGGCTTAAGAGGTGATTAGAGCTCAAATTGATTTGCATTGGACCCAAGGCAAATGGATGAAATGATTCTCATGTGTTTTATCATGTTTTCTGCAAAAATCTTGATTTGTCTTCATTAATGGTTTTAATGATTTATCATGTTTGATGGTTTAGTCTTATTGATTTTGAATGATGATTTGATGAGATAATGAGGTCAAGGAATAGCCCAATTATTCGTGAAGATATGTATGGAAGAAAGGGAAAGAAAGGAAATGGATAGGAGTTGGACAAGAGAAGAATTCAACCAAATGGGTTGAGATTCGTTACAGGACCGATCGATCGCCCATCAGGTCCGATCGATCGGACTGTAAATAACTGAGAGGGTTTTCAGGACCGATCGATCGCCCATCAGGTCCGATCGATCGGACTGTAAATAACTGAGAGGGTTTTCAGGACCGATCGATCGCACATTAGGTCCGATCGATCGGACTGTAAATAACTGAGAGGGTTTTCAGGACCGATCGATCGCCCATCAGGTCCGATCGATCGGACTGTAAATAACTGATAGGGTTTTCAGGACCGATCGATCGCCCATCAGGTCCGATCGATCAGACTGAAATGAGATGAACGGTAAAATAAGAGAATTGTGGGACTATTTTCCAGATTCATTCCAAGCCCATACTCAAGTCCAATTCAGCTCTATCCCTTATCTTCTTATTTGAAGACATTGAACCTGTACTGATGCATTTAAACCATGAAAGATATGGGTAAATTGTAATGAGTTGTAGTGGAGAGGTATTATGTGGAGCCCCATTGTTAATTAGGGACTTGGAAGGCATCGTGTGAAGTCCGGAAGAAGGGGGAATCTCATCATGGAGATTCTATGAGATCTTCTAGATTGACCAATGTGTATAAGGACCCAGAATGTCCCTAACTCTTAAAGAGTACCAAAATTACATCATGATTGACATACGGGACCCTATCCACACTAATTCAATTCTAGAAACCCCATTGTTAGCCTGTAAAGGTATGGAAAACTATTTGTATTTGATTTTCAACCAAACTTCTATTTTGGGATTTCGACCCATATGATACGACTAGACTATTTCAAGAGTACTAGAAGAGATGTGCTTAGCTTCTGCTAACCTGTATATGTCAACTTGAGGTGAATGTGTATTTTGTGCATCTTGGCACCCCGTTTCTTACTGTGCATATGACTTGATTTATCGTATTGACCTATGAGTCGGCACCACTGAGCTTGGATGACCTCGTCGGTTTGATCCACCGGCTTGGGGTTCCTTCCCCTCCTGATAGTCAGCTGCAGTCTGAAATGTGCAGAGTTTTTACCCGGTTCGCTACCGTGGTCCCGCAGAGTATATATGTATATGTATATTATAATATTTATCGTTGTCCCTCCTCACCTTGTGTGACTGAGGTCAATGATCCTGTTAGGGTATGTGCTCTCTTCACTTCGGTGAGAGAGGATATAGCTTTGTGTGGGTTGCCATCTTGACAGTTCCTTATCGTTGGTACCTCTACTGTTTTATATCGTTCATGTTGTTGTTTAACAAATGATGCATTATCCCTTATGAAATTCATTATTTATACGCAGGCTTTCTTAACTCTTGCATAGTATCATTGTTTTATTATTGTTATATCTTTTCACCCACCTGCCAGACCGTCGTGTCTGATCCATTTATTTTAGTACTCAGGTTCCGAGCTTATTGCCATTGAGGAAGAGCCAGAGGAGGCGGTTGGTGAACCGCAACGAGTGATTGAGTGGCAAGCCGATGATGTCATGTAGACATTCGGTCTTGCCTTGAGAACGATACATTGTGGGCACTTATGATATCTTTATTTTGGTTTCATTTGGTTGTACGGTCTTTGTTGACCGTTATTTTGGGGCATTAATCAACTGATATTTTGTAAATATACTTAACTTTACTTTTGGGGAAATATGCTTATGATCATTGCTCATTCTGATATCTTGTTATGTTAATCATAAATCAGTCTTGTTTATGGGATTGGATTGAATAGTATTAGCATGGTTTGCTACACGCTTCCGCAATCTTGAGAATATGTTTGATATGGTTATATGTGAGATGATGTGTAAAGATAATCCTCACCGCGGAACCCTGTGGGAAATCACGTACACGGGCAAATGTTCTTTTAATTCCGTGTGCTGTTTAGCCAAAGAGATGCACGTGGCGCGGCATCACCCCACCTTTGTCCCGATCCCGGACTCAGCCTTTTTCCCCTAGTCCCGGTCCGGGGTCGCGACACACCAAGTCCTTCAACATTTGTCAAAATCACGGGTCAATCATCAAGAGTATCAAAATCAACATTGATAGCCAACCGGTCAACCAAAAAAGTGTGCTTTCTACCCGACCGATTGAGAAATCGACAGGACAGATGGCACCGACCCGCTGTTGGCAACCAATACCTGAAGTTACATGGTCATCTGATGTCGATCTACATGAAGATCCATCGATGATCATCGCCAAAAGAATCCCAAAAGACGCGGCACGGCCCGCGACTCTTCAACTGCTCGGCGACCACTTAATGCAATTAATTGGCTAGCTTTATTACAGTCATTAATTCATTTCTTTGGATGGTCCAATCAAAAGCAAGCATCCGGGAGTTATAAGTCAATTGATTTATGGCATTTAACCCATGAAACTCCTCCCATCATGGCGATTAAAGGCGATTAAATGCTCTCAATCTCCACTGGCCAATCAGAAGCCAAGAAAAATGAGTTACAAAATAAAGGAATTAAACCCTATAACTCCTCCCATTATGCGGCTTAATGACAATTAAAGCCCATAAACTCTCCTAAATGGCTACCAAGAGCCTATAAATAGGAGAGCATCCCAAGCATTCCAGATAGACTTCGGAAAATCCGGAAATCCAGACAAAAAAAGGCATCAGAAATCTAACAGAAAGAAAGAGAGAAAACTCTGCTGAAGTTATGCACCGGCCACCGCTACAA
Organism: Litsea cubeba; assembly: GCA_012931725.1. NCBI lineage: Eukaryota > Viridiplantae > Streptophyta > Magnoliopsida > Laurales > Lauraceae > Litsea > Litsea cubeba. The sequence goes on from CM022946.1 coordinate 119,389,950, forward strand.
GGTGACAAAAGTTCCTTGGAGGGTACCCCCCAAGGTCCTTGCCTTCTCCTTCTACCTCCAATGGCTTAGACGTGGCTTTTCAGTCCGTCTACTTAGCTTTTTATTGGACACAGGACCTCCTCTTGGTCTTTATCCTCTAAAAACCTGAGGTTATAGCCAAGCCAAGCGAATTAAGAGCATCCTCTGTTTTCATCTGCATGGATGATGGTGAAGTCCACATATGACTTGCGACCGTCAATCTGAACGAGTCCCCTACAATCTCCTGAGAAGTTAGATCCTCCTTTTCTTGCTTTTCATTGTAGTTTGTATTTTTCTAAAAGAGACAAAAATCACAACTCTTGTCTTTCATTACTGATAAGAATTGTAAATCGGCTATAAACGCCAAAATCAGCTATAAACGCCAAAAATGGGTTATAAATGCCAAAATCGGCTATAAACGCCAAAAATCGACTATAAATGCAAAAAAAAAAAATCGCCTTTCACGGTAAATCAAGAAAATGTCTCTTTTCTTAAATATATGTACAATGGAAAACTTGAAAGAAGTTGATTTCGTTTTTACTTGCGAAGATCGATGTTCGGATCACCACTTACAATTCCAAGTAAAATAGAAAATCTAGCACACCCACACAAAAAATGTTGATACACGCTCATGCCCCCTGGTTACGAAAGGATCGGACCCAACGGACTCCCACGTCCACCGACCTCGGTAGAACCGAGCCGAAGGAATGCGCGGTCGATCAAGCTGGCACACTCGGTGGGACTCGTTCATTTGAGAACATGATGCTTGGAAATGAAAAATTTGCATATCATATCTTTTGCTCTATGATTATACTTCTTTTCTGGATTCCTTGGCTACTTTCTAATTGGTGGCCCATGTTGGATTCCGCATCTAAAAAAAATGAGATGAGATTTTTTAGAAATTTATAATTCTTTGAATTTATTTCCACTCTTTCTCTTTTCAAAAAAAAATAAAAAACAAAAAATTAGATTTTTCAGTTTGGATTCAAAATTGAGAAACCTTGATCCTCTCTTATTGTTCATCGTGCTTGCAGAAATGTTAAGCCTGTTCGACTAAGGATTTGGGCCATCGTTTCTCTTCAATGAGTTCATTAGAGATCTAAAAAAAATCAAAAAATTAGATTTTTCAGTTTGAATTCAAAATTGAGAAACCTTGATCCTCTCCTATCGTTCATCGTGCTTGCAGAAATGTTGAGCCTGTTCAACTGAGGATTTGGGCCATCGTTTCTCTTCGATGAGTTCATTAGAGATCTAAAAAAAATAAAAAATAAAAAATCAGATTTTTTAATTTGGATTCAAAATTGAGAAACCTTGATCCTCTCCTATCGTTCATCATGCTTGCAAAAACGTTGAGCATGTTCGACTAAGGATTTGGCCAATCGTTTCTCTTCGATGAGTCCATTAGAGATCTAAAAAAAAAAAAAATCAGATTTTTCAATTTGGATTCAAAATTGAGAAACCTTGATCCTCTCCTATCGTTCATCGTGCTTGCAGAAATGTTAAGCCTGTTCGACTAAGGATTTGGGCCATCATTTCTCTTCGATGAGTTCATTAGAGATCTAAAAAAAAAAATATTAGATTTTTCAGTTTGAATTCAAAATTGAGAAACCTTGATCCTCTCATATCATTCATCGTGCTTGCAGAAATGTTAAGCCTGTTCGACTGAGGATTTGGGCCATCGTTTCTCTTCGATGAGTTCATTAGAGTTGTAAAAAAAAAAATAAGATTTTTCAGTTTGGATTCAAAATTGAGAAACCTTGATCATCTCCTATCGTTCATCGTGCTTGTAGAAATGTTGAGCCTGTTCGACTAACGATTTGGGCCATCGTTTCTCTTCGATGAGTTCATTAGAGATCTAAAGAAAAAAAAATCAGATTTTTCAATTTGGATTCAAAATTGAGAAACATTGATCATCTCCTATCGTTCATCGTGCTTGCAGAAATGTTAAGCCTGTTCGACTAAGGATTTGGACCATCGTTTCTCTTCGATGAGTTCATTAGAGATCTAAAAAAAAAACAAAAAATTAGATTTTTCAGTTTGAATTCAAAATTGAGAAACCTTGATCCTCTCCTATCGTTCATCGTGTTTGCAGAAATGTTGAGCCTGTTCGACTAAGGATTTGGGCCATCGTTTCTCTTCGATGAGTTTATTTGGGATCTAAAAAAAAAAAGACATAGACCACTAAGATTAAACCAATTGCGTTCTTTGATCACAATTGATTCAAGAAAAGCCTTGTACAGAGTGTAGAAACAGCTTGATTGTTTTAGGCAAGGGTCATCCAACCGGGTTAATTAAGTAATCCTACCCTTACCTGGGGGCAATTCTGTCAATTGAGATTTCATAAGACCGGGTTAGGAGGCCTATGTGTACTCTCTCGTCTTTTAAATAAAGTTTTTCAAAATAAAAAAATTTTATAAATAAAAAAATTTTAAAAATAAAAAATTTAAAAGTAATAAATAAAAAAAAATCTTAAAATAAATAAATAAAATTTTCAAAAAAAAATCTTCAAAAAAAAAACTTTCGTCATTTTTGGGTTCAGATTGGAGAAATTTTGGTCTCCTCCCTTCTAAGCACTGGCGCTCGCGGAAATCGTTGAGCCCGTGTTCAGATTGGAATGCCTTTTGCTCTCTTTGATGAACCCGATCTTGGCCTTTAAAAAAAAATCGTCATTTTTGGATTCAGATCCGAGAAATTATGGTTCATTTTCTTCTGAGTACTGGCGCTCGCGAAAATCATTGAGACCGTATTTGGATCGGAATACCATCTGCTATCTTTGATAAATCCAATATTGACCTTTCAAAACAGAGAATCTCATCTCATGGATGCGGTCTCCAAACATTTGTGTCTAGCGGTACTAGTACGCCCTTTCAGGATCTACTGTATTCGCGACCGGCACATTTGTAACTCCAACCTTATATTCTTCTTACCTCGAGCAAGATCTGCTTCTCGATAAGTCGAATTTAGGTTCACAATTGCTTCTAGCAGTCATTGGAACGCTCATTCTGGGCTCACGATACCTGCGATCAGAACAATTGTACCCTCTATGGCTTTTTGCCTTTTTCATATTGCTTGGGTCATATCCCTCGAGTGATTTGAAAAGACAGAGCCATAGAATTTCCCATTTCTGATCATTATATTCTTGTGATTACTAATGGATGTGGTATTGGTTCAGAAATTTCTCGAAAACTAACAATGGCAGCTTCACTAACCATTACTTTCGATGAGAACAAGCACCAACTCATGCTTTAACAGAAACAAAACACGCGCACTTACAAGCGCCCCATCAGCTGCCGAAGCGTCAACTCCCTCGGCAACTCTCTGAACTCCGGGTCGACTTCGACTCCTCGAACTATCGTCTTTGGGACACTGGGACCATTCTCACTTCCCGAGGAACAAACTGCTCCTTCCAAGAAGCAGAAGCTCGCCTCCCAACGTGTCACTACCATGACACCAAAGGCGAGCACCAAAAGGCCTGAAGCCCGTGGCACCCCGATGAAGCCTCGACCCTCAAACGACCAGGTCTATCCTAAGACTTGGTCCCCAAGACCTTCACTAAAACAAAGAAGGTCCCAAACATCCACCAAGCCAGCATACCTGGCCTCACTCAAGGAGAACCAGTTCTACCCTCTTGCCTACATGAAAGAGGAGAGACCCATCTCCAACCTGACTCCCAAGTCAACACAGCATGAGCCGGCTTGTTCTTACAAGCCCAAAATCAAATCATGCATCACAAGGCCTCTGCAAGCACCTGCTAAGGCCTACAATCCTGCAGTTCGACCCTTCATCTCTACAGGGGTCGAACTCGAAAAATTCAAAGCTTCGCTGCCACAGGCAAAGGACCGGATCCGCATTCTATCCTTGCCCAGCTACAAAGAAGACAGACTTGGTTGTTGCGCCCGAGGGAGCACATCCTTCATTGTCAAAGCCCAGCCAGAGCTGACCGAGGCTCAAATTGCTCGTCGTATACGCCGCCGCGCATCGTATCGACAAAATAGACTAGAGAAGCAAAGGACCCAGCCTCCTACACTTCAAGTCTCTCATAAATGGGTCAAAAAAGAAAGACCCAACCAAGTTGCTGCTATCCATATGGTTGGAAAAACCAAAAGACGCCAAAAGCCAGTATCCAAAATCCATGTCGTCTCTAGGACAAGAAGACATTCAGAAGAAATCCCTGCACCTTCAAGCAAAGGACGACAGAGTGATCCTTCATCAAGCTCTTCATCAAAAAGAATGAACCCCAGCTCAGTCACCAGGACAATTTCTTCGTTCGAATATCGAGGGATGAACGTCCTGGCTACAAATTCTGAGCCACCACCTCGCAATCCACCTCAAGATGATGCGATCACATGCATCCAACAGTTGGAACAAGGCCTGCAGAGGATTGAAACTCTGATGGAAAACCTTCTCCTCACCTTCCAAAATCAGGCGAACAATGAATTTCCTCCGAATCTTCAAGATGATGAGGTAAATGGAGAAGAAAATGAGTCACACGCCCTTACCAAAAAGGACGTAGACAGTATCCTCACAAAAGCAAAAGAAGAGGATATACTCAAGGAGCATGGGATCAAGCCACCATATCCCTTATGGATGGACTCGGTCCCGTTCCCTACAAAATTCAAGCATCCTACTCTCCAAACATATACGGGGAAAGGATCAGCCAGACAACACGTCATCCACTTCAAGATCTTGACGGGAGCTATCGCAGATCAAGATCCGCCTCTTTGCAAGTACCCTAAAAGGTACAGCCTTGGATTGGTACTCCACTTTGCCGGAGGACTCCATCCAAAATTGGGCCATGCTAGAGACACGCTTCCTGACTCACTTCAAAGGTGAGGATCATCCCGCTACTATGGCTCAGCTGTGCAGCCTAAAACAAGGGGAGAATGAGTCAATATATGACTTCATTCATAAGTGGAAAGCAATGGCATACAAATGCTCTGATGTATTGCCACAAGCGTCGCTAGTCGACATCTGCCGAAACAACATGAGAGCTAGAATCCGCTCCATGATCATCGGCAATAAATCAAAGAACCTGGGAGAACTCCTAGAAGCTTCCATGGAAGCTGAAACGGTGATCAAAGACCTCAACAGTCAGAAATCATCAAGAAAAGAGCCAACCGCCATTGCAACCTCTAAACCAAAGAAAAAAGAGGTCCTCAATGTGCAGACCAAGTCAGCTCATTAGCCTCCAAAGAAAGCTAAAAACAAAGCTGCTGGTAAGAGACCCAGACTCTCTGATGCCTTCAAAGAGCGAGTAGAAAAGAAATACCCGTTCGATGAAGATGTTGATGAAATCTTCGGGGCTCTCGTGGCAAATGGCAAGCTCACTTTGCCTGAACCCAAAAGATTGGGTGATGTTGGCAAAACCTATTAGATATCGCGATCACTGAGAGGGGGGGTGAATCAGTGATCCCTTAAAAACAGGTCCAATTTAACAACAAAAGCAAATCAAATCACACAAGGACACCAGATTTAACGTGGTTCACCAAAAGGCTATGTCCACGGTTCAAAGACTGTCCGAACACCAATCCGGAACAGGTCTGAATCTATTTAGTCGCACCAACGACAAAGAGCACCAACCCTTAAGTTTCAGATAGCACCAACTATCTAGAAAGCACCTACCCCCTTTACAATTTATCTGCACCAACAGATAGGATCACCAAACCCCTAACACCAAGCACCAACTTGATGTTCTACAGAATTAAAGTAGAGAACTTTTCTACAGCCCTTCCCCTCTACAATCTCTCTCTCTCAATCCCTTACAAATTGAAACTTAAAGCATAAAAAGAGAGACACTTATCTATGGACGAATCACCATCTTCATGAGCATATTTTCGTCCAACTTGCTGTAGAAACTTGCAGCACAACAGCACACAGCAACGCCTTCTTCTCCAATCACTCTTCTCTCCAAAACCCTCTCTTTTGTTCTCTCTTCTCTTCTCTTCTCATGAAAACGATGTTGGAATTTGAGATGACTTGAAAGTCTTCTGAAGAATTTGAAGAATCAGTATCTCAAGTATTGATTTGAGTTGGAATTCTTGTCAACACATTGTCACAAACGTGATGTTAATAGATTGGTGTTGATAGAGCTTAAAAGAAGAAATCAGAATTGAAACAGAATTGAAACAGTCAGGAATTCAGAATTCCTGATGCAGAGCACGCGGTCGACCGGGCTCTTCATGCGGTCGACCGAGCAAGAAGAAACCTGCAGAAAACAGTTTCAGGCACCTCTCAGTTATTTTCGTGACACAGTGTGTCTTCGGTCGACCGGGACCCCAGGATGTCGACCGAGCTCGAAATTGTCTGTTTTCCAGTCAGTGTCTTCGGTCGACCGAGCAAGCCAGGATGTCGACCGAGCACGGGAACCAGAGTTGCGCAGAATTAGAAGTTTTGCACGAAAATTCAGCACTCTTATCTAATTTGTTTGGGACTCTTTCTAAACGAATTGTAGCCCGTCTTGAACACAATTAAGGGTTACTATAACCTATATAAAGGCATGTATGGGTCGTTCTAAATATACACCAGAAGAGAGAAAGAATAGAGAAGAGTTTGAGAGAGTTTTGGAGAGAAGAAGAGTGCTGGTGCTGTGTTGCTGTGTTGCTGCATTATCAGACGTTTTCTACAGCAATTTTGGACGAGATTATGCTCTAGAAGATGGTGATTCGTCCATGAGTTAAGTGTCTCTCTGTTTATGCTTTAATTTCAATTTGTAAGGGATTGAGAGAGAGAGAATTGTAGAGGGGAAGGGCTGTAGACAGAATTAATCTTCTATTCTGTTTTTACATCAAGTTGGTGCTTGGTGTTTAGGGTTTGGTGATCCTATCTGTGGGTGCAGATAAATTGTAAAGGGAGTCGGTGCTTCCTAGATAGTTGGTGCTATCTGAAACTAAGGGTTGGTGCTCTTTGTCGTTGGTGCGACTAAATAAGATTCAGATCTGTCCCGGATTGGTGTTCGGACAGTCTTTGAACCGTGGACGTAGCCTTTCGGTGAACCACGTTAAATCTGGTGTCATTGTGTGATTTGACTTGTTTTGTTGTTGAATTGGACCTGTTTTTAGAAATCACTGATTCACCCCCCCCCCTCTCAGTGATCGCGGTATCCAACAATTGGTATCAGAGCGAGGTTCCCTTGATCAGTTTAATACGCTTAGGGTGATCTCTTGTCAAATCACATGGCGGTCAATACAGGGAATATGAAAGCACCTCTGTTTGATGGTTCTAATTACTCTTTTTGGAAGATTAGGATGCAAGCCTTCATCAAATCTCTTGGCTATGATGTTTGGGAGGCTGTCAGAGCCGGTTACAATGCTGCCACCGTACGCAATGATACAGCATCGAAGAAGTTGGCAGACAACGACTCCAAGGCGCAGAATGCACTCTTTAGTGGCCTTGTGGACAGCGAGCTTGTCAAAGTAATTGCATGCAAAACAGCCAAGGAAATTTGGGACAAGTTGCAAAGCATACATGAAGGTGATGAGAAGATTAAAGAAGCCAAATTGCAAACTCATCGCTCTCAATTCGAGTCTCTTCGCATGGAGGAAAGCGAGAATGTTGACTCGTATATGCAACGAGTGAATGAAGTCACGAATGACATTCGTGGACTAGGGGAAGAGATTAAAGAGCCGGTCATCGTCAAAAAGGTTCTAAGATCTCTTCTTCCCCGGTTTGATTCAAAAGTCTCAGCCATTGAAGAAGCCAAAGATCTGAATGCATTTTCCATGGATGAATTACATGGTTCTCTAACTGCCTATGAGATGCGCATAGGAAAAACATCTTCATCTGATAAAGAAGCGGCCTTCAAAGTTCAGAAAAAGGCAAAAGAGACTGCTGGTCATGATGTTGATTCTGATGATGATGAGCTTGAGGCTCAATTTGTTAGAAAGTTGAAGAAAGGAAGCAATGGCAAGTACAAAGGGAAGCTACCCTTTAAATGCTTCAATTGTGGAGGTATTGGTCACTTTGCTGTGAAGTGTCCCCTAAAAGAAGACAATGATAATGACTCTTATGCTGAAAAGAGTAAAGGAAAGAGAAATTTTAGAAAAAGGGGCAAAGCTAAAAACTTTCTATGTCAACAAGATGACAGCACGTCTGAAACTTCAGACGATGATGAATCAACCGAAGCTCTCTTCATGGTCACTGTTGAAGAAGAAGAAGAGCTAGATCCGGAAGAGGATGAGGAGGCTGAAGTCAATCTTGAAGAGGAACTCATAGCCGCACTTGAGGAGCTTAGCATGGAACGCAAATCAAGTAAGAAAAATCTGAAACTTCTCCATGAATCTGAAAGTTCTATTATTGCTTTGAAAACTCAAGTAGAAGAATATAAAAGAATGGTAGAAGTCCTTGAAAACCAAATAAGTATCAAAAAGGAAGAGGCTATGAAACTTGAAACTGAGATCGCTAGAGCAAAGGTTGAAAATTTGGAAAATAGCAAAAAACTCAAAGCGCTCCAAGCGATTGAAGGGACTATGAAACTCAATGAACTACTGAAAGTTCAAAGACCTGCCCACTTCAGATTTGGTCTAGGATTTGAGAAAGGAGAATCCTCTAAGATTGCACCTCCTAAAAAGAAAGAGCTTGTGAAGCAAGTCACTGCACCTTCTAACTCTATGAAGCCCACTCAACCTAGAAAGGAGTCCATTCCTGTTAGAAAGGTAATGAAGACTAACCAGCCACAAAGAAGATATAAATTCTATGGTTATTGCTTTCATTGTAATATGTTTGGACATAAAAGAGCTGATTGCAAATTCTATGTAAGAAACAGCCCATTTGTGACTAGGAATCCTTTTTCAATCCTAAGTAGCCACAAAATTGAGTGCTATATGTGTCATAATTATGGACACTTGGCTAGGGATTGTAGGTTGCCTATTGCTAACAAATTTCAGGTTGAAAAGAAACCCAAGTTAGTCAAGGCTTGGAGAGCAAAGCAAAGTGCAGAAAGTCTCAAAGAATCTCTCATTGTGCAAACGGCATTCAATGCACAAAAGAAGACAGCACCATGGGTCCTTGATAGTGGTTGTTCAAGCCACATGACTGGTGATAAAGAGAAATTCATCAAATTACAGCACTATGAAGGCGGTTCAGTGAAGTTTGGCAACAATGATGGTACCAAAATCTGCGGAAAAGGTGTTATTCAGCTTATGGCAAACAAGATCAGATCTGAAGAAGTCTTATATGTGTCTGGATTGAGACACAACCTGCTTAGTGTGAGCCAGATCTGTGACAAGGGTCACGAAGTTATCTTCACAAAGAATGGGTTTGCCATCAAGAAGAGTAGCAACGGCAAAACAGTGGCAACTGGATCAAGAACTGCTGGAAATCTCTATACATTGTCAGATGGAGCTGAAAAGACCTGCTTGATGAGTCGGACAGAGGAAAGTTGGATGTGGCACAAACGCCTTGGGCATCTAAGCTTTGATAACATGTCAAAGATTTGCAATTCAAAGGCTGTAAGAGGCATGTCTAAAGTTGAAAAGCCTTCCAATCCTATTTGCGACTCTTGCCAAAAGGGAAAGCAAACGAGGGTTATGTTCAAGTCAAAGGAGCATCATTCCAAGAAACCTCTTGAGCTAGTGCACACTGATCTCTGTGGACCGATGCGAACTCAAAGCACCAATGGAGATAAGTATTTCATGTTATGCATTGATGATTATACTCGTATGACATGGGTATTGTTTCTTAAGCATAAGCATCAAGCACTTGATCGTTTTAAAGTGTTTAAAGTACAGGTTGAAAATCAATTGGAAAAACGTATCAAGATTTTAAGGTCTGATCGTGGAGGCGAGTTCACATCTGAAGAGTTCACTAAATATTGTGAACATCATGGCATTCAAAGACAGTACTCAGCCCCTAGAACTCCACAGCAAAATGGAGTTGTGGAACGGAAGAATCGCACCGTACAAGAGATGGCTCGTACGATGCTAAGTGAAAGCAAGATGGCTGACAAGTATTGGAAAGAGGCAATTCATACGGCTGTATACATTCAAAACCGATGCTTGATCAGGCCACATGAAGTCAAAACTCCCTATGAGCTATGGTTTGGAAGAAAAGCAGCAGTCAAGCACTTCAAAGTCTTCGGCAGCAAGTGTTACATCAAGCGGCTCGAACAAAATCCGGGCAAATTTGAAGAAAGAGCTGACGAAGGTATATTTCTGGGTTACTCCTCTACTAGCAAGGCATATAGGTGTCTTAACAAAAGAACCAGAAAAATCATAGAAAGTGCTGATGTTAGAATTGATGAAAACTATGAAGCAAAGAATGGAACTCATAATGACAGTCCAGTTTATGAGGACTCGAGTGAGATTGATGATGAGATGGCTGAATCTAATGATTCTGAGAAATCAAAGGATGACTCAGAAGATACTACACCTAAGAAGCACAGCACTTGGGTAGAGCAACACCCTTAGGATCAAATCATTGGAGATCCTAAGGCAGGCGTTCAAACTAGACAAAGTGTAGTTAGCAATTACTCACTTGTGTCCACCATTGAACCCAAGACTGTGGCTGAAGCCAGTCTCGATGATAGTTGGTTGAAATCTATGCATGAGGAGTTGGAGCAAATTGAGAAGAACTCCACATGGGAACTTGTTCCTAGACCTACTGATAAGAATGTTATTGGTACTAAATGGGTCTTTCGGAATAAGCTGAATGAAGATGGTCAAGTCATTAGAAACAAAGCAAGGTTGGTTTGTAAAGGCTATGCTCAAGTTGAAGGCATAGATTTTGAAGAGACCTTTGCACCGGTGGCTCGTCTGGAAGCTATTCGTATGTTTCTTGCATTGGCAGCATACAAAACCTTCAAGGTATTTCAGATGGACGTAAAGTCAGCTTTCTTGAATGGTTTACTTGAAGAAGAAGTCTACATTGAGCAACCTGATGGTTTTCTCATCAGCAAAAATTCAGATCTAGTGTGCAAGTTGAAAAAGGCTCTTTATGGACTGAAACAAGCGCCAAGGGCATGGTATGCAAGGCTGGATCTCTATCTCCGCAAGATCGGTTTTGGAAAAGGAATGGTTGATAGCAATCTGTATGTCAAAACTGAGTTAAGCAAACAGCTGGTTGTCATTGTTTATGTTGATGACATAATCTTTGGTGGCAATGATGAGGAGATGTGCAGGAATTTTGCTGAAGAGATGAAGAAAGAATTTGAGATGTCAATGCTTGGAGAACTAAAGTTCTTTCTTGGTTTACAAGTTCAGCAGCTGAAGCATGGCATCTTCATATCACAAATGAAGTACATTAAGGAAATGCTGAAACGGTTCAATATGGAAGACAGCAAGCCAGTGAGCACACCAATGTCAACGAACACGAAGCTTAGCAAAGATGATAAGGCCTCGTCCGTTGATCATACCACCTATCGCTCTATGATAGGAAGCTTGCTCTACTTAACTGCTACAAGACCAGATCTTCTACAAGCAGTATGTATGGTTGCACGTTTTCAAGCAGCACCAACTGAAACGCACCTTACAGCAGTGAAAAGAATCTTTCGATATCTGAAAGGTACTATGGAGCTTGGTATCTGGTATCCCAAAGGCAAATCCTTCACTCTAGTTGCATATTCTGATGCCGATTGGGCTGGATGCGTAGATGATCGCAAGAGTACTAGCGGCGGCGCATTTTATCTTGGAGAAAGATTAGTTGCTTGGCATAGTAAGAAGCAAGACTCTGTATCCCTTTCGACAGCGGAAGCGGAATATATTGCAGCGGCAACTTGTTGTACGCAAGTGTTATGGATGCGGCAAATGCTCTCTGATCTAGGAGTTCCTACAACGGATCCTACGCCGATCCTATGTGACAACACGAGTGCAATTCATATATCTAAGAATCCTGTTCAGCACTCTCGAACAAAGCATGTAGCAATTCGTTATCATTTTCTTAAAGATAAAGTTGCTGATGGAGAGGTCAAGTTGGAATATGTTCCAACAACTGAGCAAGTGGCTGATATTTTCACGAAACCTCTGCCAAAGGAAGTTTTCGAGTATCTCCGGAAAAAGTTAGGAGTTACTCACTCTCCTAAATCGTAGGAGTTGTGCTTGAAAGGGGGAGCAATGCATTCATTGAATATCCTATTCGCTCCTCGGTTCGGTCCCTTTGGACTTGTTGTCAAAGGGGGAGAGATGTGATGCTATGATAGCAAGGAGAGATGTTATGCTATGAAAGCTAGGGAGAGATTGTTGATAATGCACGGTTGTTATTTCAGAATTTAAGAATTGGTTTCAAGTGAGTGTTGAAAAGAACTTGGAAGAGCTGCAAGCTGGAGTTGAAAGTGTTGAAGTTCCAATAGTGTTGCCAACAATTCCAAAGGGGGAGATTGTTGGAATTTGAGATGACTTGAAAGTCTTCTAAAGAATTTGAAGAATCAGTATCTCAAGTATTGATTTGAGTTGGAATTCTTGTCAACACATTGTCACAAACGTGATGTTAATAGATTGGTGTTGATAGAGCTTAAAAGAAGAAATCAGAATTGAAACAGAATTGAAACAGTCAGGAATTCAGAATTCCTGATGCAGAGCACGCGGTCGACCGGGCTCTTCATGCGGTCGACCGAGCAAGAAGAAACCTGCAGAAAACAGTTTCAGGCACCTCTCAGTTATTTTCGTGACACAGTGTGTCTTCGGTCGATCGGGACCCCAGGATGTCGACCGAGCTCGAAATTGTCTGTTTTCCAGTCAGTGTCTTCGGTCGACCGAGCAAGCCAGGATGTCGACCGAGCACGGGAACCAGAGTTGCGCAGAATTAGAAGTTTTGCACGAAAATTCAGCACTCTTATCTAATTTGTTTGGGACTCTTTCTAAACGAATTGTAGCCCGTCTTGAACACAATTAAGGGTTACTATAACCTATATAAAGGCATGTATGGGTCGTTCTAAATATACACCAGAAGAGAGAAAGAATAGAGAAGAGTTTGAGAGAGTTTTGGAGAGAAGAAGAGTGCTGGTGCTGTGTTGCTGCATTATCAGACGTTTTCTACAGCAATTTTGGACGAGATTATGCTCTAGAAGATGGTGATTCGTCCATGAGTTAAGTGTCTCTCTGTTTATGCTTTAATTTCAATTTGTAAGGGATTGAGAGAGAGAGAATTGTAGAGGGGAAGGGCTGTAGACAGAATTAATCTTCTATTCTGTTTTTACATCAAGTTGGTGCTTGGTGTTTAGGGTTTGGTGATCCTATCTGTGGGTGCAGATAAATTGTAAAGGGAGTCGGTGCTTCCTAGATAGTTGGTGCTATCTGAAACTAAGGGTTGGTGCTCTTTGTCGTTGGTGCGACTAAATAAGATTCAGATCTGTCCCGGATTGGTGTTCGAACAGTCTTTGAACCGTGGACGTAGCCTTTCGGTGAACCACGTTAAATCTGGTGTCATTGTGTGATTTGACTTGTTTTGTTGTTGAATTGGACCTGTTTTTAGAAATCACTGATTCACCCCCCCCCTCTCAGTGATCGCGGTATCCAACAAACGAACTTAGCAAGCCTTTATATAGGTTATGGTAACCCTAAAGAGTGTTCAAATTAGGCTAGAATTCGTTTAGAAAGAGTCCCAAACGAAATACATAAGTTTCCTGAATTTTCGTGCAAAACTTCTATTTCTGCACAATTCTGGTTTCCCGTGCTCGGTCGACCGCGTGGGGTCCTCGGTCGACCGACGACACACTGTGGCAACAAATAACTGGGAGCTAACTGAGACTGTCTTCTGCAGACTTCTCTTGCTCGGTCGACCGCGTGGGGTCCTCGGTCGACCGGCCACACTGCTTCAGGAATTCTGATTTCCTGTACTGTTTCAGCTCTGTTTTCTCTTTGAAGCTCTATCAACACCACACTATCAACACCACACTTGTGACATTGTGTTGACAATAATTCCAACACAAAATGATACTTGAGATACTAAACACTTCAATGCTTCATAAGACTTCTCAAGGCATATCAAATTCAACAATCTCCCCCTTTGGAATTGTTGGCAACACTTGGAACTTCAACACTTGGAACACTTTGAACCAGTTGACCTTCATGAAGCTTCTTCAGAACCATAGACTCCTCCTGTCTTAAAAAACCAACAGAATCAAGATCTTCATATTCACATTCTTGATACCAATCTCCCCCAAGCTATCATAGCATAACTTCTTCGCATAACTTCTCCTAGCATAGCTTTCTCCCCCTTTGACAACAAGTCCAAAGGGACTAACCAAGGAGCGAATAGGATATTCAAGGAATACATTGCTCCCCCTTTCAAGTACAACTCCTAAGGATTAGGAGAGTGAGTAACTCCTAATTTTTTTCGGAGATACTCGAAGACTTCCTTTGGCAGAAGTTTTGTGAAGATATCAGCAACTTGCTCAGTAGTTGGAACATATTCCAACTTTACCTCACCGTCTGCAACCTTTTCCTTGAGAAAGTGATAGCGGATTGCAACATGCTTCGTTCTAGAATGCTGAACAGGATTCTTAGAGATGTGAATTGCACTTGTGTTGTCACAGAGGATCGTCGTAGGATCCGTTGTCGGAACTCCTAGATCAGAGAGCATTTGCCGCATCCATAACACTTGCGTACAACAAGTTGCCGCTGCAATATATTCCGCTTCCGCTGTAGAAAGGGATACTGAATCTTGTTTCTTACTGTGCCATGCCACCAACCTTTCACCGAGATAGAATGCACCACCGCTTGTACTCTTGCGATCATCTATACATCCAGCCCAATCGGTGTCAGAGTATGCAACAAGAGTGAAGGATTTGCCTTTAGGATACCAAATGCCAAGCTCCATGGTACCTTTCAGATATCGAAATATCCTTTTTACTGCTGTAAGGTGCATCTCAGTTGGTGATACTTGAAATCGAGCCACCATACATACTGCTTGCAGAAGATCCGGTCTTGTAGCAGTCAAATAAAGCAAGCTTCCTATCATAGAACGATAAGTGGTGTGATCAACGGACGAACCCTTATCATCTTTGCTTAGCTTTGTGTTCGTTGTCATTGGTGTGCTCACTGGCTTGCTGTCTTCCATGTTAAAACGCTTCAGCATTTCCTTAATGTATTTCATCTGTGATATGAAGACACCATTTTTCAGCTGCTGAACTTGTAAACCAAGGAAGAACTTTAGTTCTCCAAGCATTGACATCTCAAATTCTTTCTTCATCTCTTCAGCAAAATTCCTGCACATTTCCTCATCATTGCCACCAAAGATTATGTCATCGACATAAACAATGACAACCAGCTGTTTGCTCAACTCCATTTTAACATAAAGATTGCTATCAACTAGTCCTTTTCCAAAGCCGATCTTGCGGAGATAGTGGTCCAGCCTTGCATACCATGCCCTTGGCGCTTGTTTCAGCCCATAAAGAGCCTTTTTCAACTTGCACACTAGGTCTGAATTTTTGCTAATGAGAAAACCATCAGGTTGCTCAATGTAGACCTCTTCTTCAAGTAATCCATTCAAGAAGGCTGACTTTACATCCATCTGAAATACCTTGAAGGTTTTGTATGCAGCCAATGCAAGAAACATACGAATGGCTTCCAGACGAGCCACCGGTTGCAAAGGTCTTTTCAAAATCTATGCCTTCAACTTGAGCATAGCCTTTACAAACCAACCTTGCTTTGTTTCGTATGACTTGACCATCTTCATTCAGCTTATTCCGAAAGACCCATTTAGTACCAATAACATTCTTATCGGTAGGTCTAGAAACTAGTTCCCATGTGGAGTTCTTCTCAATTTGCTCCAACTCCTCATGCATAGCTTTTAACCAACTTTCATCGAGACTGGCTTCAGCCACAGTCTTGGGTTCAATGGTGGACACAAGTGAGTAATTGCTAACTACACTTTGTCTTGTTTTAACACCGGCCTCAGGATCTCCAATGATTTGATCCTTAGGGTGTTGCTCTACCTAAGTGCTTTTCTTTCTAGGTGTAGCATCCTCTGAGTCATCCTTTGGTTTCTCAGAATCATTAGGTTCAGCCACTTCATCATCAATCTCACTCGAGTCCTCATAAACTGGACTGTCATTATGAGTTTCATTATTTGATTCACGGTTTTCATCAATTCTAACATCGGCACTTTCTATGATTTTTCTGGTCCTTTTGTTAAGACATCTGTAAGCCTTACTAGAGGAGGAGTAACCCAGAAATATACCTTCATCAGCTCTGTCTTCAAATTTGCCCGGATTTTGTTCAAGACGCTTGATGTAACACTTGCTACCGAAGACTCTGAAGTGCTTGACTGTTGCTTTTCTCCCAAACCATAGCTCATAAGGAGTTTTGTCTTCATGTGTCCTGATCAAGCATCGATTCTGAATGTATATAGCCATATGGATTGCCTCCTTCTAGTATTTATCAGCTAGCTTGCTCTCAGTTAGCATTGTGCGAGCCATCTCTTGCACGGTGCGATTTTTCCGTTCCACAACTCCATTTTGCTGTGGAGTTCTAGGGGCTGAATATTGTCTTTGAATGCCACGGTGCTCACAATAGTTAGTGAACTCTTCAGATGTGAATTCACCTCCTCGATCAGACCTTAAAATCTTGATACGTTTTCCAAGCATATTTTCAACCTGTGCTTTAAACACTTTAAAACGATCAAGTGCTTGATGTTTATGCTTAAGAAATAATACCCATGTCATACGAGTATAATCATCAATGCATAACATAAAACACTTATCTCCATTGGTGCTTTGAGTTCGCATCGGTCCACAGAGATCAGTGTGCACTAGCTCAAGAGGTTTCTTTGAATGATGCTCCTTTGACTTGAACATTACCCTCGTTTGCTTTCCCTTTTGGCAAGAATCGCAAATGGGGTTGGAAGGCTTTTCAACTGTAGACATACCTCTGACAGCCTTTGAATTGCAAATCTTTGACATGTTATCAAAGTTTAGATGCCCAAGGCGTTTGTGCCACAACCAACTTTCCTCTGTCCGACTCATCAAGCAAGTCTTTTCAGCTCCATCTGACAATGTATAGTGATTTCCAGCAGTCCTAGATCTAGTAGCCACTGTTTTTGCCGTTGCTACACTTCTTGATAGCAAACCCATTCTTAGTGAAGACAACTTCGTGGCCTTTGTCACAGATCTGGCTCACACTAAGCAAGTTGTGTCTCAGTCCAGACACATATAAGACCTCTTCTGATCTGATCTTGTTTGCCTTTAGCTGAACAACACCTTTTCCGTAGATTTTGGCACCATCATTGTTACCAAACTTCACTGATCCGCCTTCATAGTGCTGTAATTTGACGAATTTTTCCTTATCACCTGTCATATGGCTTGAACAGCCACTATCAAGGACCCATGGTGCTGCCTTCTTTTGTGCATTGAATGCCATTTGCACAATGAGAGATTCCTTGGAATTATCTTCCCTTTTTTTTGCCCTCCATGCCTTAACTAACTTGGGTTTCTTTTCAACCTGAAATTGGTTAGCAATAGGCAACCTACAATCTCTAGTCAAGTGTCCATAATTATGACACTTATAGCACTCAATTTTGTGGCTGTTTAGGATTGAAAAAGGGTTCCTAGTCACAAATGGGCTGTTTCTAACATAGAATTTGCATTCAGCCCTTTTATGTCCATATCTATTGCAATGATAACAGTAACCATAAAATTTGAATCTTCTTTGTGGCTGGTTAGACTTCATTTCCTTTCTCACATGAATGGACTCTTTTCTAGGCTGGGTGGGCTTCACAGGTTTTGTCTTTTCAGGAGGTGTAATCTTAGAGGATTCTCCATTCTCAAATCCTAGACCAGATTTGAAGTGAGGAGGCCTTTGAACTTTTAGTATTTCATTTAGCTTCAATGTTCCATTGACTGCTTGGAATTCCTTGAGCTTTTGATTCATTTGTATATTTTCAGTCCTTGCTCCAAGGATTTCATTCTCAAGTTTCACCACTTCCTCAGTTTTGGTACTGATTTGTATTTCTTGGACTTCTACCATTCTTTTATATTCTTCAACTTGAGTTTTCAAAGCAATAACTGAACTTTCAGATTCATGAAGAAGTTTCAGATTTTTCTTACTTGTTTTTCGTTCCATGCTAAGCTCCTCAAGTGCGGCAATGAGTTCTTCTTCAAGATTGACCTCAGCCTCCTCTTCCTCTTCCAGCTCTTGCTCCTCTTCTTCTTCAAGCTCTTGCTCCTCTTCTTCTTCAACAGTAACCATGAAGAGAGCTTCAGTTGCCTCGGCTGATTCATCATCGTCTGAAGTTTCAGACGTGCTGTCATTATATTGACTGATGAAGCTTTTTGCTTTGCCCCTCTTTCTGAAATTTTTCTTCCATTTACTCTTATCAACATAAGAGTCATCATCATTGCTTTCTTTCAGCGGACATTTCGCAGCAAAGTGACCAACACCGCCACAATTGAAGCATTTAAAGGGTAGCTTCCCTTTGTACTTTCCATTGCTTCCTTTCTTCAGCTTTCTAACTAATTGAGCCTCAAGCTCATCATCATCAGTATCAGCATCATGACCAGCAGTCTCTTTTCCCTTTTTCTGAACTTTGAAGGCCGCTTCTCTATCAGATGAAGACGTCTTACCTATGTGCATCTCATAGGCAGTGAGTGAACCATGCAACTCATCCATGGTAAATTCATTCAGATCCTTGGCTTCTTCTATGGCTGAGACTTTTGAATCAAACCGGGGAAGAAGAGATCTTAGAACCTTTTTTACGATGACTGGTTCTTTAATCTCCTCCCCTAGTCCACGAATGTCATTCGTGACTTCATTCACTCGTTGCATATACAAGTCGACATTCTCGCTTTCCTCCATGCGAAGAGACTCAAATTGAGAGCGATGAGTTTGCAATTTCGCTTCTTTGATCTTCTCATCTCCTTCATGAATGCTTTTCAACTTGTCCCATATTTCCTTGGCTGTTTTGCATGCAATTACTTTGACCAGCTCGCTGTCCACAAGGCCACTAAAGAGTGCATTCTGCGCTTTGGAGTCGTTGTCTGCTAACTTCTTCGTTGCAGCATCAGTGGGTACGATGGCAGTATTGTAACCAACTCTGACAGTCTCCCAGACATCATAGCCAAGTGATTTGATGAAAGCCTGCATTCTGATCTTCCAGAAGGAGTAATTAGAACCATCAAACAAAGGTGCTTTCATATTCCCTGTATTGGATGCCATGTGATTTGACAAGAGATCACCCTTAGCGTGTTAAGCTTATCAAGGGAGCCTTGGCGCTCTGATACCAATTGTTAGATATCGCGATCACTGAGAGGGGGGGGGGGGGGGTGAATCAGTGATCCCTTAAAAATAGGTCCAATTTAACAACAAAAGCAAATCAAATCACACAAGGACACCAGATTTAACGTGGTTCACCAAAAGGCTACGTCCACGGTTCAAAGACTGTCCGAACACCGATTCGGAACAGGTCTAAATCTATTTAGTCGCACCAACGACAAAGAGCACCAACCCTTAAGTTTCAGATAACACCAACTATCTAGGAAGCACCTACCCCCTTTACAATTTATCTGCACCAACAGATAGGATCACCAAACCCCTAACACCAAGCACCAACTTGATGTTCTACAGAATTAAAGTAGAGAACTTTTCTACAGCCCTTCCCCTCTACAATCTCTCTCTCTCAATCCCTTACAAATTGAAATTTAAAGCATAAAAAGAGAGACATTTATCTATGGACGAATCACCATCTTCATGAGCATATTTTCGTCCAACTTGCTGTAGAAACTTGCAGCACAACAGCACACAGCATTGCCTTCTTCTCCAATCACTCTTCTCTCCAAAACCCTCTCTTTTTTTTCTCTCTTCTCTTCTTTCCTCTTGAAAACAAACTTAGCAAGCCTTTATATAGGTTATGGTAACCCTAAAGAGTGTTCAAATTAGGCTAGAATTCGTTTAGAAAGAGTCCCAAACGAAATACATAAGTTTCCTGAATTTTCGTGCAAAACTTCTATTTCTGTGCAATTCTGGTTTCCCGTGCTCGGTCGACCGCGTGGGGTCCTCGGTCGACCGACGACACACTGTGGCAACAAATAACTGGGAGCTAACTGAGACTGTCTTCTGCAGACTTCTCTTGCTCGGTCGACCGCGTGGGGTCCTCGGTCGACCGGCCACACTGCTTCAGGAATTCTGATTTCCTGGACTGTTTCAGCTCTGTTCTCTCTTTGAAGCTCTATCAACACCACACTATCAACACCACACTTGTGACATTGTGTTGACAATAATTCCAACACAAAATGATACTTGAGATACTAAACACTTCAATGCTTCATAAGACTTCTCAAGGCATCTCAAATTCCAACAAAACCAATGATTCTCGGTACTGTCCATACCACCAGATGATCTCGCATCCTCTCAATCAATGCTTCGTTGTGAGGGAGAAAATAAAGGAGATGTGGAAAAACGGAGTCATCACCTTCGACAAAAACTATGGGTCCGCCTCCGTCAACATGGTGTCATGTGGACAAACATCAAAATCACCGAAGAAGATCACTACTTCCTTCAAAGTGATAAACACAATCCAAGCGTCCGAAGAACTGGTTCCTTACCCGACACCAGACGGACAACCCATATGGGTATATCCCGATCTCCTGGAAGATGAAGATTGGGAGGTTGTGAAAACAAAGCCTACAACTCAACAGCGAAGGCAGGCTAGGATACATCTCCTTAAGCTCAAACGGCAAGAGAAGACCCAGTCAAAACAAGAAGTCCAAGAAGAGGCAGAGACCTCCTCTACTGCTTCACTAGAGGCAACAAAAATGTCCCTTCCAGAGACTTCAAAGGGGATAAGAAAATTCACTCTCAGTGATTTCATGCCACCTCAATTCAAAGAAGCCACGTAGAGGGCATCATACTCTTATAATTCGGTAGTTGGATTCTTCATTGATGGATACAAGTCCAACTAGAGGTGGAAGAAACCAAACCGAACCGAACTCTGGACCGTAAACCGAACCGTAAAATTAAGTTCGGTTTGGTTTATCGGTTTTCGGTTCGGTTTCGGTTTTGAGTTTTTGGCAAGTTCGGTTTTCGGTTCGGTTTCGGTTTTTAGAAAATAATTTCGGTTTAAACCGAAAAACCGAACTATATTTCATGTTTTAAATTAAATATATATGTCAGTATTAGACAGACTATTACTGTAATTTACACAGACTAATAGACTATAATCTAAAGACCAAAAGAGAAAAAGACCAAATGGGAAAAGAAAAACCGAAAAACCAAACGTTTAATTAAAAAATTCGGTTTAAACCGAAAAACCGAAAACCAAACCGTTTAATTATTTTCAGTTCGGTTCGGTTTTACATCTTATTCGGTCTGGTTCGGTTTGTAATATTTTGACATTTCGGTTTTCAGTTTCGGTCTAAAACCAAACTGAAAACCGTACTTCCACCCCTAAGTCCAGCGACACCGATGATGGCTTCGAATCCAACTACACCGACGAGTGGGAGGAGTCCCTTGAAACAGGAGAATATCTCTCCGATGAAGAGTGAGTTCCTGAGACTCATCTTATGCCAGCAATCTAGTATAACCCCCTACAGCCACAAGGATCTCGGTCTGATGATGAAGAAGACCAAGAGGTTGTACAAGAAAATGCTACTGGCCCAGCACCCGTCATTGCTCCAGTGGAAATCAACTATGTTGAGCCACAAAGAGTAGATGAAGAAAAAGATTTGGCACCCATGCCTGATCTTGAAGAATATGCAAGGATCTTGTAGCGTTTCACTCTAGAACAAGAGCAAGACCGCACTAACGAGCCTCCTCGCAATCCAGAGCCGGAAGTCCCTGAAGACCATCAGGTACATCCTCCCTTAACTCCTGAAAATGGAGAAAATTGCTGGATAGGCGATCCTCTTACATCCGAGGATGAGTCTGACTCCGATCAGGCAACGTCTCCTGTTAGAGCTTCCTATAATGTGATAATTCGGGATTATAGCTCTTCCGAAGCATCGTCTGATGAGATCACTTACACTCCAGTGACGCCTAGCAATGTATCCTCTGGAGTTACCTCATCTCACGTGACTTTCACTGAGACGACACCCTCTCAGGTCTATTCTCCTGAGACTGTGACTTCAAAGCTCACGCCCTTCCTGACCAAAGAATCCCCAACTATTGATGCTTGGGACGATGAATTGGTCAACGAAGAAGAAAGGTTGCTGGATGTTGTTCAGGACTTGTTCCCGGAAAATGCTCCGTGCAACACAATCATTGAGGATGGCAACTCTGCTGCAGATACATCCTCAGCAAATGAAAAATGACAGCCTCTTGATCCTGAAGACAATCTTCCAAATGAAGACCCTTCTCAAGAAGCTCTCAAAGTTGGTAGAGGCACCCGTTCTGGCCGGGACTACCACAAGAATTACAACCAATCTTCATTTACTTCTGTAAATCCTTCCGAAAAAGATGTTGTAAGCGCCCATAGTGGCAACAATGATGAACATGCAGGCCCTAAGGAGGCTTTTAAGTATGACTTGATTGAACATTTCAAGCACATACCTGCACGTCTGCAAATCCTAGATTTATTGCGAATGTCTCCGCACACTCGTGATAATCTGATTTCAGAATTACAAAAGCTGAATGAGGATGTCGACAAACATGCCCCACAAGTTCTCCAAATTGAAATGGACTACCGGGTCAAAAACTCAGAAACTTCCTCAAAGGGAGAAAAGAAGAAAACTGAGGGATCATGCATCGAATGCCTCTCGGTTCAAAAAGCAGCCAGTGCAACCATCGCTTTCACAAAGGAAGACCTCCTACTTGGCGAAACAAGGCACAACCGACCCCTGGACTTCACAGGGTACATCAAGGAAATGCCTATGCACAGAGTTCAGATCGACCCAGGTTCTGCACTCAACCTCATCTCCACATCGGCTCTCGAAGAGTTGGGCATCCCGCCCAGCAAGCTGAGCCATACATCTGTATCTATCTTTGGATACGATGGGAGTACTCAAAGGCCTATCGGCAAAATCAGGTTCAAGTTGCAGATCGGTGATCTTATCTCTGAGGTCACTGTGTATGCAATAGAAACCCCTTCATGCTACAACATCCTTCTCGGACGCCCCTGGATCCACGAGAATGGTGTTGTCCCTTCAACTTTACATCAATGCATCAAGTTTGTTGGTGACGACGACATGATACATCGAGTCTTTGCGGACAGAAAACCCTTCAAGGTTAAAGAAGTCCACTTCGCAGACTCACAGATGTATGAAGCTGAAAAAGAAGAAGAGGAGAAGCACACAGCACCCTTTGTCGAAAATCTCAAGAAAGATAAAGGCAAGGCTCCTCAACAATCACCGGAAGAAAACAAACCATCCGATAAATCCGAAGAGAGCATTCAAACTCCCTTCATCATCTCCCTCAAACCTTCGAAGCCTTTTGTCATCACGACCTAAGTGAAGAAGGCAAAGCAAAAGCCTGGGGGCAAATTTGTTGTCTCTTTCGTGTATATCATGCAAGACACGGATTCGGATTCAGAGCCAGAAGACGACACATCGTCAAGCCAAGCTGATACTCAACAAGTTCAGCCTGCTCTTACTCCAATGGAGACAACTTCTGACATAGAAGATCCTACGTCAGTTTCCTTCGTTGTTCCAGCTGAAAGTCCTTGGGATCCTAACCCTAGAGGGGGGGGTGAATAGGGTGAGCTACTAATAGTGACTAACTATGACCAATTTTAATTTCTTTAAAACAAACTAGTCACTTGTGATGATTAACAAACAAAATGCGGAAGCTAAACAAAATCACCACATAGCACACACCATAACACAATGATTTATAGTGGTTCGGCCTCAATGCCTACATCCACTACCGGCTTGTGTATCCAACACCCCACCGGATTTCCACTATTATGCTTTTCAAAAGGCTAAGCAATAACCTCTACAATATGCTTTCCAAGGATAAGCAATAACCTTACAATGTTGTTTTTTAAGGCTTAACAACAACCTATTCAAGATGCTTTTCAATGGCTAAGCAATAACCTTACAACAATAGATTTTTCTCAAAGAAAGTGTCTTCACAAAACACTCTAAGAGATTACAATTTAGCTCAATAAATTTGCCTCTAAGATAGGCGGATATGAAAGTGAATAACAAACTCACACCAACACTAAGAATTACAAAGATGAATGCTAATGAAGTGTGTGTGTGAAAACTTCAATCAAGTTTAAAATTAAGCTCAATCTATTTTATGCTTAAAGCAATTCAAAAGTTTAATGCTCATAAAAAGATTTGATTGAAGTGTTATGCAAATCACATGTACACAAATACTAACTTGTAAATGATTTATGAAAATCAAGATGACACAAGTTGTATGAAATTAATTATGTCTAAACATGTGATGCACATTCAATGTTGTTTTCAAAACAAATTAGTTTAACTAAAGTTCAAATGAATGAAAACAACAAAGATGATTCAAACAAGTTAATGAAACATGTTTATAAAACAAATCAAAGGTTTTGACAAAACATGATTAACAAAGTTTATAAAACAAACTTGGTTTGAATCAAGAAGTAGAATCCAATACAAATAGATCAAAGATTAAATATGATAAGGATTCAAAACATCATTGTTATCATGCTAAAAATCATTTACCAAAGATTTAAAACTAAGCATATAACAAATGATTAAGAGAGGTAAAGCTTACTTAGTGATTTAACTTCCTTAATCCAAGCTTGAGCTTTACTAATGACCCCCTTTGATCTCTCTTAGTTCATCCCCTTTTTCTTCTCTTCAAACACCTCAAGAAGGCTTGAGAGTTCCACTTTGATCAACACCCTTTAAATGGGAATGAACCCCTTTTTATACTCAAAAAGTTGAGTTCTGCGAGTGCCCGGTCGACCCCATAAAAGCCCCGGTCGACCTGGCCTCCAACGGTCATAAAACTGACCGTTTGAAAAAGAGCCGTTGGCTCTTTCCCGGTCGACCCGCAGTGGGCTCGGTCGACCGGGTCCATGGGCTCGGTCGACCGGCCACACTGCGGGTCGACCGGGTCCCCTGGACCATTTCCCCCAAAAATGCTTATTTTGCATATTTTAAAGTATTTTTCCTTGGGGATTTTTTGGGCCAATAAATCAAGCTTGGAATCATGTTTTAAATCATTCTAAGCGGCTTAAAAACATGAAACATAAAAAGCCAAAAATCATTTGAAACTTTAAATCATTGGCTAGCTTGATTTGTAAAAATCCTTTTTCAAATAAAATGCATCCAAGATGAAAACCAAAACATGCATGAAACATATGATTTACAAGGTTTAAAACAATGCATGTGTAAATCAAGATTTCAAGATTTTCTAAATCAATGCATGTGTGTGAATTCAAATGATGAATAAAATGAATGATGCATCCATCAAATTGCAATAAACAAAAACCTAACAATCTCCCCCTTTGCAATTTGATGGCAAACCTTCAATATGTTGGCAAACCTTGCTCAACACTAAGAGTTCACACACAGTCTTCAGCTCCTCCTTGGCTGGACAATTCTTGAAATCTCTTTGGATGCTTCTTCATTTAGCTTGGGCTCTAGCTTCATTCTTCATTCTTCTTGATGCTTGGAGCTTGATCATTCTTCAAGCTTTCTTTCCATCTTCCTTTCTTTGGCCAAGCAACTTCTTTAGCTCCCAAGCTTTCTTCTCTTCATTTCTCCCTTTTGACCATGCACTCTTCTTTTGGCAAGATGTGCATTCTCTCCACCTTTAGCATTTTCTCCCCCTTAATTCTTTCTCCCCTTTTGCCATTAAGCTTGAGAACTTTCTCCCCCTTTGCCATTAAATTGCAAAGGTATCAATTGAGGAGGGGTACCTACACACATGAAACAAGGAAAATACCTTTTAGTAGCACCTGTTAACAAAGGAAATCGAAAATGAAGTACATAACAGGTCATCATGCATGGGTAATAAGCTATAAGGGTATCAAGAGCCAATAAGGGTGAATTTGATCAAAACTAATACTTCCTATGAAGATTTACTCCCCCTTAATCCATACTCTTCTTTTGTCAAACTTTTGACAAGGATTTAACTAATAGGTACAAGAAGAAGATGGTTTAACCAATTGAGGGTTAACTTCAAGTGAAGGTTTAGATTCAATTGATAATAATATTTGACTATAAAGTTCAATATGATCAAATTACCAAAGTAAAGGGCAAGGTCATTGGGATATACTAAACATAGCATCAATCAATATAACTATGAAAATCATATGCTATGAAGGTTTTGAAATCATTTCATACATTCATTAAATATAACTATCATGCACAAGATGAATGAAATGAAGTTCAATCATGAAGCCTACCTCAACCATTAACCAACCAAGATTATGAACACATAAACATGGTGGTCACGTGATTTACCTATATGAGCATGAGAGGTGGCAATCATGAAGATTATGATGCTAATGGAATGTGACAAACACAAAATTCCAACAAGCATCATAAAATGATTATTCATCACTTTTAATGATATGACTAATGAACATAGTGATGAACAAGAGAAATTGCATAAAAGATATAACTTAGAAGACTATGCAATTTACAAAAGTGTCTAATCATATGAATTCAATCATCTAAGAAATCCAACACACAATAGATATAACTATGAAATACAAGAAATGGATTTCAAAGAGGTTCATATGATTAAGAACACTACTATGAAGTTGAAACATGTATTAGGATGACAACAATAAGAAAGATACACATGAATCAACATCATAACCATCCATTTCAAATATAATGACTAGAAAGCACAAAAGATGGATTTTAGAGTCCTAGAATGGTGTCTTCAAATAAAACTAAAATCAAGCACAACCAAACAAGGAACTAATAGACATTTTCATATAAAAAGAATGTAACTAAAAGATGCAAATTGCCTATGACAACATTCATTTCCATTTAAGTTAAGATAACTAAATGCATGAGGAAATGAAAACAAGGAACATGCTTTGATGTTTATAACTAAAAATATTCTAAAGCAATTCCATTCAAACAATCTTCAAATCATAAACAAATCCAACAATGGACAAAATGAGTATGAAAATGAAGATAAAACTTTTTTCAACTTGTATTTTAAAAGATATAACTTATTTGAAGCATATACAAGTTGGTTTTTCAAAACAATAATTTTCCATATGAAAATATAACTTAGAAATCTATGGAAAAACTAAATTGTTTCAAATCATTTGTTTTTCAAAACAAATCTTACTAAGACATGCAAACAAATGATTTTGCAACATCAATCGATTATGAAAGGTCTATCTATGAAAGCTTTTGAAATCATAATCAATTGAACATGTAGAAATGCATTACAAAAGATATAACTATATGAGAGCAAAAAGCAAATCTAACATGAGAAATTATAATCAAAAGATTTTGAAAACCATGATATGTAACTAGTATGGTGCATGAAAACAAAATCAATTGATTACAAATAAACATTGCATTTAAAGTAATGTAACTAATGAAAGAACATAAATGCAAATGCAATCATGACCAACAAAAGGATTTAACTATAAAGAATAGGTTGGTCAATGAGGTCCAAGGCCTTAAGGTTTGACTAAGTAAATAACTTTTGGAATCCACCTAAGGTCTTGGGAGGGTTGGTCTTTGAGGTCCATCTTAAAAGTCTTACCAACTATTGGAGATTGACTTGATAAATTTTCAATTTAGACTTATCACCATGATGTTTAGATTTAACTAAATTTGGCTTAGGATGGTGATTAGTCTTTTGAGGTTGGTGACTTTTCTTCTTAGGGGATGAATTCTCTTTTCTTTTCTTCTTATTTCCTCCCTTAATTTGACTTTTGAATTTTAGATTTAACTTTGCAACTTTATTCAAAAGTTCTTTCATTTGAGTTATGGGAGGTAGGTTGAGAAGCTTTTTATTGATAGATCTTTTAGAGTTGGTTTAACTTGTTTAAACTTTTTAGAATCTATCTTAGGAGACTCCTTTTTAATAGGTTTAACTTGTTTAGTCTTCTTGGAGTCTTCCTTGTTTTTTAGTGTCTTAACCATCATAGAATTTGATTTTACTTTCTTTTGCTCAAAGATGGGTTTAGACACATTGCTTCTTCTTAATTTGCACTCAAATTTGAAATGCCCTTCATTACCACAATAATGACATTTGGTTATGGGCAAGAAAGTGTGAGTGCTAGAGAATGAGGACTCACCTTTCACAAAAGTGTTGGTGAACTTAGGGTCATGTGAAATATTCCTATCAAATCCAAGACCCGTCCTATCTCTTTTAGATTTACCCAATTTCAATAACTTTTCAAATCTTTCTTCACTTTGGGTAAATTTGCACTCATACTTTTGTTTGTAGGTTTCAAGTTGAGTGACTTGTTCTTTAAGGGTTGAATTTCATTTTTAACTTTTGTAAGTTCATTTTCAATTCCCTTAAATTTGTTTAGCTCTTCATGGGCAAGTTTTAATTCAAATTTAACTTCATTGATAACATTAGATCCAAGTTCTAGAGTTTTTATCTTAATTTGTGCATTAGATAAATTTTCCATAGAAATGGTAAACTTGGATTCTAGGTTGTTAATGTTTTCATCTTGCCTTTTTAATTGATCTCTTAGTTTTGAATTTTCCTTATTAAGATTATCATAATCTATCTTTGATTCTCTTAGATCATCTTTAATATTAGATAGATTATGCAAAGAGATCATGAACTTAGATTCTGCACAATTTATTAATTCTTCTTTTTCTCTAAGTTCATCTTTTGAAGAGACTAATTCTTGGTTTAGTCTTTTAGATTCTTCTTTTAATCTTCTATTCTTCTTAGAAAGCTCTAAGGATAATGTGCACAAATCCTCATAAGCTTTTTCAATGTCATTATCATTTTCATCATTTTCTTCCTCTTTTAATTCAAATTGAGATTCTTTAAATTCATTGTTTGAATCTCCAATAGTGGGAAGAGGGAGGGGTCTAGAAGAATCTACAAAGTCTAAACTAGTGGAATCCATTCTTATGATTTTCATGGAGGCACAACACTAGGGTTTTAACTCTAGGTTTTTACACCTAATCAAGAGTTTCAAACACTTGATCCTCAAAATAGAGCACGAGGCTCTGATACCAATTGAAAGTCCTTGGGATCCTAACCCTAGAGGGGGGGGGGGGGGTGAATAGGGTGAGCTACTAATAGTGACTAACTATGACCAATTTTAATTTCTTTAAAACAAACTAGTCACTTGTGATGATTAACAAACAAAATGCGGAAGCTAAACAAAATCACCACATAGCACACACCATAACACAATGATTTATAGTGGTTCGGCCTCAATGCCTACATCCACTACCGGCTTGTGTATCCAACACCCCACCGGATTTCCACTATTATGCTTTTCAAAAGGCTAAGCAATAACCTCTACAATATGCTTTCCAAGGATAAGCAATAACCTTACAATGTTGTTTTTTAAGGCTTAACAACAACCTATTCAAGATGCTTTTCAATGGCTAAGCAATAACCTTACAACAATAGATTTTTCTCAAAGAAGGTGTCTTCACAAAACACTCTAAGAGATTACAATTTAGCTCAATAAATTTGCCTCTAAGATAGGCGGATATGAAAGTGAATAACAAACTCACACCAACACTAAGAATTACAAAGATGAATGCTAATGAAGTGTGTGTGTGAAAACTTCAATCAAGTTTAAAATTAAGCTCAATCTATTTTATGCTTAAAGCAATTCAAAAGTTTAATGCTCATAAAAAGATTTGATTGAAGTGTTATGCAAATCACATGTACACAAATACTAACTTGTAAATGATTTATGAAAATCAAGATGACACAAGTTGTATGAAATTAATTATGTCTAAACATGTGATGCACATTCAATGTTGTTTTCAAAACAAATTAGTTAACTAAAGTTCAAATGAATGAAAACAACAAAGATGATTCAAACAAGTTAATGAAACATGTTTATAAAACAAATCAAAGGTTTTGACAAAACATGATTAACAAAGTTTATAAAACAAACTTGGTTTGAATCAAGAAGTAGAATCCAATACAAATAGATCAAAGATTAAATATGATAAGGATTCAAAACATCATTGTTATCATGCTAAAAATCATTTACCAAAGATTTAAAACTAAGCATATAACAAATGATTAAGAGAGGTAAAGCTTACTTAGTGATTTAACTTCCTTAATCCAAGCTTGAGCTTTACTAATGACCCCCTTTGATCTCTCTTAGTTCATCCCCTTTTTCTTCTCTTCAAACACCTCAAGAAGGCTTGAGAGTTCCACTTTGATCAACACCCTTTAAATGGGAATGAACCCCTTTTTATACTCAAAAAGTTGAGTTCTGCGAGTGCCCGGTCGACCCCATAAAAGCCCCGGTCGACCTGGCCTCCAACGGTCATAAAACTGACCGTTTGAAAAAGAGCCGTTGGCTCTTTCCCGGTCGACCCGCAGTGGGCTCGGTCGACCGGGTCCATGGGCTCGGTCGACCGGCCACACTGCGGGTCGACCGGGTCCCCTGGACCATTTCCCCCAAAAATGCTTATTTTGCATATTTTAAAGTATTTTTCCTTGGGGATTTTTTGGGCCAATAAATCAAGCTTGGAATCATGTTTTAAATCATTCTAAGCGGCTTAAAAACATGAAACATAAAAAGCCAAAAATCATTTGAAACTTTAAATCATTGGCTAGCTTGATTTGTAAAAATCCTTTTTCAAATAAAATGCATCCAAGATGAAAACCAAAACATGCATGAAACATATGATTTACAAGGTTTAAAACAATGCATGTGTAAATCAAGATTTCAAGATTTTCTAAATCAATGCATGTGTGTGAATTCAAATGATGAATAAAATGAATGATGCATCCATCAAATTGCAATAAACAAAAACCTAACAATCTCCCCCTTTGCAATTTGATGGCAAACCTTCAATATGTTGGCAAACCTTGCTCAACACTAAGAGTTCACACACAGTCTTCAGCTCCTCCTTGGCTGGACAATTCTTGAAATCTCTTTGGATGCTTCTTCATTTAGCTTGGGCTCTAGCTTCATTCTTCATTCTTCTTGATGCTTGGAGCTTGATCATTCTTCAAGCTTTCTTTCCATCTTCCTTTCTTTGGCCAAGCAACTTCTTTAGCTCCCAAGCTTTCTTCTCTTCATTTCTCCCTTTTGACCATGCACTCTTCTTTTGGCAAGATGTGCATTCTCTCCACCTTTAGCATTTTCTCCCCCTTAATTCTTTCTCCCCTTTTGCCATTAAGCTTGAGAACTTTCTCCCCCTTTGCCATTAAATTGCAAAGGTATCAATTGAGGAGGGGTACCTACACACATGAAACAAGGAAAATACCTTTTAGTAGCACCTGTTAACAAAGGAAATCGAAAATGAAGTACATAACAGGTCATCATGCATGGGTAATAAGCTATAAGGGTATCAAGAGCCAATAAGGGTGAATTTGATCAAAACTAATACTTCCTATGAAGATTTACTCCCCCTCAATCCATACTCTTCTTTTGTCAAACTTTTGACAAGGATTTAACTAATAGGTACAAGAAGAAGATGGTTTAACCAATTGAGGGTTAACTTCAAGTGAAGGTTTAGATTCAATTGATAATAATATTTGACTATAAAGTTCAAAATGATCAAATTACCAAAGTAAAGGGCAAGGTCATTGGGATATACTAAACATAGCATCAATCAATATAACTATGAAAATCATATGCTATGAAGGTTTTGAAATCATTTCATACATTCATTAAATATAACTATCATGCACAAGATGAATGAAATGAAGTTCAATCATGAAGCCTACCTCAACCATTAACCAACCAAGATTATGAACACATAAACATGGTGGTCACGTGATTTACCTATATGAGCATGAGAGGTGGCAATCATGAAGATTATGATGCTAATGGAATGTGACAAACACAAAATTCCAACAAGCATCATAAAATGATTATTCATCACTTTTAATGATATGACTAATGAACATAGTGATGAACAAGAGAAATTGCATAAAAGATATAACTTAGAAGACTATGCAATTTACAAAAGTGTCTAATCATATGAATTCAATCATCTAAGAAATCCAACACACAATAGATATAACTATGAAATACAAGAAATGGATTTCAAAGAGGTTCATATGATTAAGAACACTACTATGAAGTTGAAACATGTATTAGGATGACAACAATAAGAAAGATACACATGAATCAACATCATAACCATCCATTTCAAATATAATGACTAGAAAGCACAAAAGATGGATTTTAGAGTCCTAGAATGGTGTCTTCAAATAAAACTAAAATCAAGCACAACCAAACAGGAACTAATAGACATTTTCATATAAAAAGAATGTAACTAAAAGATGCAAATTGCCTATGACAACATTCATTTCCATTTAAGTTAAGATAACTAAATGCATGAGGAAATGAAAACAAGGAACATGCTTTGATGTTTATAACTAAAAATATTCTAAAGCAATTCCATTCAAACAATCTTCAAATCATAAACAAAATCCAACAATGGACAAAATGAGTATGAAAATGAAGATAAAACTTTTTTCAACTTGTATTTTAAAAGATATAACTTATTTGAAGCATATACAAGTTGGTTTTTCAAAACAATAATTTTCCATATGAAAATATAACTTAGAAATCTATGGAAAAACTAAATTGTTTCAAATCATTTGTTTTTCAAAACAAATCTTACTAAGACATGCAAACAAATGATTTTGCAACATCAATCGATTATGAAAGGTCTATCTATGAAAGCTTTTGAAATCATAATCAATTGAACATGTAGAAATGCATTACAAAAGATATAACTATATGAGAGCAAAAAGCAATCTAACATGAGAAATTATAATCAAATGATTTTGAAAACCATGATATGTAACTTAGGGATAGTGCATGAAGACAAAATCAATTGATTACAAAGAAACAATGCATTTTTAAAGTAATGTAACTAATGAAAGAACATAAATGCAAATGCAATCATGACCAACAAAAGGATTTAACTATAAGAATAGGTTGGTCAATGAGGTCCAAGGCCTTAAGGTTTGACTAAGTAAATAACTTTTGGAATCCACCTAAGGTCTTGGGAGGGTTGGTCTTTGAGGTCCATCTTAAAAGTCTTACCAACTATTGGAGATTTGACTTGATAAATTTTCAATTTAGACTTATCACCATGATGTTTAGATTTAACTAAATTTGGCTTAGGATGGTGATTAGTCTTTTGAGGTTGGTGACTTTTCTTCTTAGGGGATGAATTCTCTTTTCTTTTCTTCTTATTTCCTCCCTTAATTTGACTTTTGAATTTTAGATTTAACTTTGCAACTTTATTCAAAAGTTCTTTCATTTGAGTTATGGGAGGTAGGTTGAGAAGCTTTTTATTGATAGATTCTTTTAGAGTTGGTTTAACTTGTTTAAACTTTTTAGAATCTATCTTAGGAGACTCCTTTTTAATAGGTTTAACTTGTTTAGTCTTCTTGGAGTCTTCCTTGTTTTTTAGTGTCTTAACCATCATAGAATTTGATTTTACTTTCTTTTGCTCAAAGATGGGTTTAGACACATTGCTTCTTCTTAATTTGCACTCAAATTTGAAATGCCCTTCATTACCACAATAATGACATTTGGTTATGGGCAAGAAAGTGTGAGTGCTAGAGAATGAGGACTCACCTTTCACAAAAGTGTTGGTGAACTTAGGGCCATGTGAAATATTCCTATCAAATCCAAGACCCGTCCTATCTCTTTTAGATTTACCCAATTTCAATAACTTTTCAAATCTTTCTTCACTTTGGGTAAACTTGCACTCATACTTTTGTTTATAGGTTTCAAGTTGAGTGACTTGTTCTTTAAGGGTTGAATTTTCATTTTTAACTTTTGTAAGTTCATTTTCAATTCCCTTAAATTTGTTTAGCTCTTCATGGGCAAGTTTTTAATTCAAATTTAACTTCATTGATAACATTAGATCCAAGTTCTAGAGTTTTTATCTTAATTTGTGCATTAGATAAATTTTCCATAGAAATGGTAAACTTGGATTCTAGGTTGTTAATGTTTTCATCTTGCCTTTTTAATTGATCTCTTAGTTTTGAATTTTCCTTATTAAGATTATCATAATCTATCTTTGATTCTCTTAGATCATCTTTAATATTAGATAGATTATGCAAAGAGATCATGAACTTAGATTCTGCACAATTTATTAATTCTTCTTTTTCTCTAAGTTCATCTTTTGAAGAGACTAATTCTTGGTTTAGTCTTTTAGATTCTTCTTTTAATCTTCTATTCTTCTTAGAAAGCTCTAAGGATAATGTGCACAAATCCTCATAAGCTTTTTCAATGTCATTATCATTTTCATCATTTTCTTCCTCTTTTAATTCAAATTGAGATTCTTTAAATTCATTGTTTGAATCTCCAATAGTGGGAAGAGGGAGGGGTCTAGAAGAATCTACAAAGTCTAAACTAGTGGAATCCATTCTTATGATTTTCATGGAGGCACAACACTAGGGTTTTAACTCTAGGTTTTTACACCTAATCAAGAGTTTCAAACACTTGATCCTCAAATAGAGCACGAGGCTCTGATACCAATTGAAAGTCCTTGGGATCCTAACCCTAGAGGGGGGGGGGGGGGGGGGAATAGGGTGAGCTACTAATAGTGACTAACTATGACCAATTTTAATTTCTTTAAAACAAACTAGTCACTTGTGATGATTAACAAACAAAATGCGGAAGCTAAACAAAATCACCACATAGCACACACCATAACACAATGATTTATAGTGGTTCGGCCTCAATGCCTACATCCACTACCGGCTTGTGTATCCAACACCCCACCGGATTTCCACTATTATGCTTTTCAAAAGGCTAAGCAATAACCTCTACAATATGCTTTCCAAGGATAAGCAATAACCTTACAATGTTGTTTTTTAAGGCTTAACAACAACCTATTCAAGATGCTTTTCAATGGCTAAGCAATAACCTTACAACAATAGATTTTTCTCAAAGAAGTGTCTTCACAAAACACTCTAAGAGATTACAATTTAGCTCAATAAATTTGCCTCTAAGATAGGCGGATATGAAGTGAATAACAACTCACACCAACACTAAGAATTACAAAGATGAATGCTAATGAAGGTGTGTGTGTGAAAACTTCAATCAAGTTTAAAATTAAGCTCAATCTATTTTATGCTTAAAGCAATTCAAAAGTTTAATGCTCATAAAAAGATTTGATTGAAGTGTTATGCAAATCACATGTACACAAATACTAACTTGTAAATGATTTATGAAAATCAAGATGACACAAGTTGTATGAAATTAATTATGTCTAAACATGTGATGCACATTCAATGTTGTTTTCAAAACAAATTAGTTTAACTAAAGTTCAAATGAATGAAAACAACAAAGATGATTCAAACAAGTTAATGAAAACATGTTTATAAAACAAATCAAAGGTTTTGACAAAACATGATTAACAAAGTTTATAAAACAAACTTGGTTTGAATCAAGAAGTAGAATCCAATACAAATAGATCAAAGATTAAATATGATAAGGATTCAAAACATCATTGTTATCATGCTAAAAATCATTTACCAAAGATTTAAAACTAAGCATATAACAAATGATTAAGAGAGGTAAAGCTTACTTAGTGATTTAACTTCCTTAATCCAAGCTTGAGCTTTACTAATGACCCCCTTTGATCTCTCTTAGTTCATCCCCTTTTTCTTCTCTTCAAACACCTCAAGAAGGCTTGAGAGTTCCACTTTGATCAACACCCTTTAAATGGGAATGAACCCCTTTTTATACTCAAAAAGTTGAGTTCTGCGAGTGCCCGGTCGACCCCATAAAAGCCCCGGTCGACCTGGCCTCCAACGGTCATAAAACTGACCGTTTGAAAAAGAGCCGTTGGCTCTTTCCCGGTCGACCCGCAGTGGGCTCGGTCGACCGGGTCCATGGGCTCGGTCGACCGGCCACACTGCGGGTCGACCGGGTCCCCTGGACCATTTCCCCCAAAAATGCTTATTTTGCATATTTTAAAGTATTTTTCCTTGGGGATTTTTTGGGCCAATAAATCAAGCTTGGAATCATGTTTTAAATCATTCTAAGCGGCTTAAAAACATGAAACATAAAAAGCCAAAAATCATTTGAAACTTTAAATCATTGGCTAGCTTGATTTGTAAAAATCCTTTTTCAAATAAAATGCATCCAAGATGAAAACCAAAACATGCATGAAACATATGATTTACAAGGTTTAAAACAATGCATGTGTAAATCAAGATTTCAAGATTTTCTAAATCAATGCATGTGTGTGAATTCAAATGATGAATAAAATGAATGATGCATCCATCAAATTGCAATAAACAAAAACCTAACACCAGCAACTTCAGCAAAGGAAAATCCGATCTTCTTCCATAGATCGGACGCTTCTTCATCAAACTCCTTGCTTGAACCCTTCCAAAATGAAGGTATGCCTCAACTATCCTTATATAGTTCTATGGCACAAGCTATTATGAAGAAAATAGGCTATGATGCTCAAAACCCAGTCGGTTTGGGAGAAGGACGCGGTATTCTCATGCCATTGGGGCCCGTCTTGACCAAAAGCCAGCTGGAAGATTGGAGACTCTACGGCCATGTAGAAAAGTCTTCACATGGGTTAGGGTATGATCCCGACACTCCTCTAAGAGAGTTGACACAAAGGCTTAAAAGTCGACTTACCGACCAAGCCTCAACATCTCAAGTCCATGAAGACATTGATCTCCCTGGATATCTCTTCGATGAGCCACCTGACAAAGATCCAGGAAGCTCATCTAATTGGTATGATTTCTCTGACGATGAAGAGGAATTGTCCGATGGCACAGACATGTGGTCTTCTGACCCAGAAGAACCCTCGTCTCCAAAAGAAGTGGCCTACTTCGACACGGTTTCGACATGCGATTGGGATCATCTCATAGCAAGCCTTGGAAAAATTGCCGATCAAGAAGACCCGTGGAAAGGAACAAAACCTTGGTCCGGAAATGCCCTTGAAACCCCAGAAGGTTTCGTAGAGCTGGAGGCCTCCGAAAATATTGTGGAGGAACCACCTACGAACCTTTCAACGGAAGATCCTGCATCCTACAGCGATCTCATGGCCTTTCGAAACGTGGGGTATGGACATCATAGGTCCTATTTCTCCCCCTTCGAGCAAAGGTCATCGCTTCATCTTCGCCGCTACGGATTATTTCTCCAAGTGGTCAGAAGCATTTGTGCTTAACGAAATGAAGACCTTATTAGTCCTTCACTTCTTGCGCACCAACATCATTTGTCGTTTCGGCATATCTAAAAGATTCGTCCATGATAGCGGACCACAATTCCGGGATCATCGATTCTACAGGTTCTGCGACAAATACACAATCCAAAGCTGTCATTCGACTCCATAAAATCCGGCAGCAAACGGATTAGCAGAAGCCTTCAACAAGACACTCTGCAAAATCCTCAAGAAAATGGTCTCTAGTCACAAAAGAGACTGGAGCGACAAACTGTCTGAAGCTTTGTGGGCCTATCAAACCACCGTTCGAGGACCAACCCATAGCACACCATTCTCCATGGCCTATGGATGTGAAGCTGTCTTACCATTGGAAGTATAAATTCCTTCCATGAGGGTATCCTTGCAAAATGACACGACTCAAGAAAGCAATGTCAAATTGCGACTCCATGAGCTGGACAATCTCGATGAGAGACGGCTCAAAGCTCGACAAAGCATTGAACTTTATCAAGCACACATGGCAGGATCTTTCGACAAAAAGGTCAGGCAACGCGCCTACAAAAATGGTGACTTGGTTCTTGCGGTAAAAAGACCAATGGCCTTCGCTCACAAGTCCCAAGGCAAATTTGAGCCAAAATGGGAGGGACCCTACGTCATTGACAAGGTTTTCTCCAACGGCTCATACACACTCCTAAACATGGATGGTGACAGATGTATGCTGCCCATCAACGGCAAGTTCTTAAAGCGGTACTACCCTTGAAGATTTACCAAACTGGGTAGCAATGCCTGTACGGCCAAAACCGGTTTCCAGGTACTTGCTCATCAAACCCACTCGTTTTAGAATTTTCATATCAAATGTTGAAATTTCTAGAAATTCAAACAATGCTTACTTTTACTATTTCATTATTCAAAAAAATTCCAAGTTTAGGAATTTTTCCCTAACTTGACCAAAATTTTCAACCCTTGAGCTCAAATTTCATGGTTTGAAACAAAATCCGGATTCAGGGATTTCCACCCTAGTCCACCCTGCCTTTTACCGCCAAAATGGTTTTAGGTCAAAACTTATGACCCTCGTGTCTTTAAAAAAAATGATTTTTCAAAAAACCGCGGGGAAGCGACACTTCGTCGATACTCGCACAAATCGGAAGAATGTTAACCACGTTCGACATTTCCAAAATCGCAGGAAAGCGACATTTCGTCGATACTTGCAAAATCAAACAAAAAAAAAACCGTGGAGACGCAACATTTCAGTTGATATCCATAACCCAAATTTCAAAGGTTCGAAAAAACCTAAAAAAAAAAAAAACTGTGGAGATGCAACATTTCAATTGATATCCACAACCCAAATTTCAAAGGTTCGAAAAAAGCAAGAAATCGTGGAGATGCAACATTGCAGTTGATATCCACAACCCAAAGGTTCGAGAAAACCGCAAATTTCAAAAATCATGTGGAAACGACATCAAGTCAGTACCACAAAACCAAAATTTTTGAAAAGCAAGGAAGCGACATTCCATCGATACTTACACCCAAATCCACGAGGATGCGACATTCCATCGATACTCGCAACCGAATGAGCAAGGATGCGACATTCCATCGATACTTGCAAGACCATTCAGCAGGGAGGCGACTTTTAGTCGATACTTGCATTTTTGAAAACCAAAATCGGCTATAAATGCCATCAAAACAGGCTATAAATGCCACAAACCGGCTATCAATGCCACAAAATAAAACCGGCTATCAATGCCACAAAACAAAATCGGCTATCAATGCCACAAAACAAAACCGGCTATAGATGCCACCAAAACCGGCTATCATTGCCACAAAACAAACCGGCTATCAATGCTACAAAACAAAACCGGCTATCAATGCCACCAATCAAAACTTGGCTTTAAAAAAAAAACCGGCTATCAATGCCACAAACCGGCTATCAATGCCACAAACTCGGCTATCAATGCCACAAAAAACCGGCTCTTATGCCACAAACAAAATCTAGCTCCCATGCCAAAACAATCATTTGACAAAAAAATTTCACGAAATGACAAGCTTTTGATCAAATCCCATTTAGCAATTGCTTTCATCACAAAAAGATTTAAGTGAGTGTAGGGAAAACAAAAAAAAAGCATCCCATTTAGCAATTACTTTCATCATAAAAAGATTTAAGTAAGTGTAGATAAAAAACAAAAAAAAAGAGTACCAAAAAAATACATGTGGTACCAAAAAAAAAGTGTTTACAAGCACTACACGAAAAAAAAAGAAGAGAGAGTACCAAAAAAAATACATGTGGTACAAAAAAAAAGAAAAAAAAGAAGGATAGTTTATTCTACAAAAAATCAGGAGCTCAGCCAAAAATGGTCTCTAGCCAAAATTTGAGCTCGTCGAGCAAGCTTTTGGCCTCAGCCGTCAGAGTTTCCAGGGCACGCTTCTTCAGGAACTTGCCATGAGATGCTGGGGTAGGCTGTAACCCTTCTTTCACACCGGAAAACTTATCTCGAGCAGTTTGCCATTGTTTGTCCTCTTGAAACTTCCTTTCGAGAACTCGATCAGCATCTGCGACCTGGCAAATCAGAGCACTCTCCCTGTTGCGAGCCTCTGTTATAGCAGCCCACTTGGCAGCGACTTGTGCCTTCAAATGCTCAATACGTTTCCTGGCCTCATTGACCTCCCTATCAAGGATGTTAAGGTCATGTGTCAGCCCAATGATGGCTAGCTCTTCTAAGTTTTTCTCCCGGACTACCTGCTTCCTGCTCTATGTAGCCTCATCCAGGTCAGACTTAGCCTTATCAGCAGGGTCCAGGAACATCTCTTTGAAGAACTGGTCGTCAGCAAAACCAATGGTCTCAAACCACTTGTCACCCAGCGCAATGATCCTATCAACGATCACCCTGGCACCTGTGACATCCAGACCAGCCTCTTCGGCATCACCGAGAATCTCCTGCACATGCTGGATCATGCCAAATCCGGCATCCAAGATTCGCCCCGCTTCGTCGGTCAGCTGCTCATGTCATGCCCCGTTGGAAGAGGAACAAAAGAACTCTTTTTAGTCGGAGTTACTGTGGAAGGAATCTCAGCACGAGGTACCTCCTCCACCGTGTCAGAATTGGTTGCAGGAGTCTCTACCTCCGGATCAACCTCTGGCATCCCTTGCTATGGTTCTGAAGGAAGCGACGGACTCTCCTCTGTCACTTCAAAACCTACCAAAGAAACATAAAAAGGTATGACTATGATCCTGTTTGAAAATCATTATCAGGGTTGTTACTATAAAATACCTTCTTCGACGACTGGCGGAACACTCTCTTCCTCCATGAACTCATCGGAAGCATCGTCAACATTTGTGTCCATCGATGGTTCAAAGTCATCGGAATCCTGTGGCAAGTCAGCTGGCAAGAAAAATGTTAGCAAACCAAGTCACAGAAAAAAAAAGAAGCAAAAGAAGTCATACCAGTTGGAGATTCTGGAACCATTCCAGAGTCCCTCGGTTTTTCTTCTGGTGCTACAACCGGATCCATCACCGCCTCATCGGTAGGAACCTCAGGCATCGCCAAGTCTTCATCCTCTGCTAAAAAAAAAAGAGCAGCAGGGGGAGAAAGCAAATCAGAACATGGAAAAATCCCATGAAAAGAAATGGAAAGAGAAAGAGGAAGAATCATACCTTCACCGACGGTCTCTTCTTCTCAGCTTCTCTTTTCTGGAGGCTTGTCAGCATTCCCTGGCACCTCCTCATTGATAGTAAGAGGAACTTCTAAATCAGAAGAACCTTCATGTTACCCCTTGCTGCGATGATGACTCCTCTTCCTCTTACTTCTGCGGGCTCGCTTCTTAGAGGAACCTGCCCCGCTGTCAGAGTCAGGTCTCCCACTTGACTCCTCATTGGATGGTCTACCCTTGTCAGTAGACTCCACAGAAGCTCGCCGCTGTGCCGCTTGCATCCAAGCATCAAGCTCAGCTTCCTCCTGTTCTAGCTGCTCTAAAGCCTTATCAGGTATTTTTCGAACAGCTTCAGAACCAATGACGCCTTGGTCACCGAGAAAGCCTATCTTGTGCTTCTCTCCAGAAAGGAAGGCCCAGACTTCCTCTCGCCGGACGCCATCCGACTTTCCAAGGCGATCTGTCGAAAAGCTCTCCGCGAACCACTTCGCGAAGCCGGCAGTCCGGGAAGTCGACAATACAGGATAAGAAATCATGGCTGTAGTGTCTTCAGTACTATAAAAAGCCCATGCATTTCTCGCGTCCTATAAACCTCCAAAGCGCTTCACCATGCTTGAAGGCGCTCCAACAACGCCTTGAGAAAAGCTCAATTGCAGAGCAAAACGAGAAGGTACATACGGCTGGATGTCAACGAAAAGATGTCTGCGGTACACCATTGTGCCGACACGTATGCTGAAAAGCCATTCCTTTTCTACATTTGTCAAGGAGTAATCCTTCCTGACCCTGCCCTGGTAGAATCTCGGGAGGCACGAAAGTCAAAAGCCTTCTTCCGCAACTCCGGAGAAAGCTTAACTGAAGACTGCCCCATCTTGACGTCCTTGAACCCTCGGATCCTCATGCGGAAACAAAAGTGATTCAGACACGGTTTTACCCTTAACCAGTCGAATCATGAGAGGATCATCATCCTGTGCAGCACTCAGCCGGTGGAAGCCAGGACAGTGGTATACATACCACGAATAGAAGATATGGGCTGAAAATACCCTGTTCATGGGAAGCCCAAGCCGAACAAAAAAAATAGCAGCTTGCAGTTCGGTGCACAAGTAGGAGTAAAGAGCTGGCACCAAAGCAAGCTGCTCTCCAAATGCCATCTGACAAGTCGGAAAAATACAATGCGACCTGATGTGCGTTCCATCTCCTCCAGCAAAAACGGCCTCACCTAGCCAATAAGTGAGGTAAACAACGAGATCTCCCGCA
The DNA here is from genome assembly GCA_012931725.1 of Litsea cubeba. NCBI lineage: Eukaryota > Viridiplantae > Streptophyta > Magnoliopsida > Laurales > Lauraceae > Litsea > Litsea cubeba. The sequence goes on from CM022946.1 coordinate 119,431,966, forward strand.
GTGCAATGTCAGGACATATGGCGTTTGTACTTGCAAAGAAATCTCTCAACTCTTCTAGCATAGCCGAAATCTTCTACGAACTCAGATCCTTAACCCTGTCTTCCCGGATCATGCTATCAGAAGGCTCTCCACTTTCAAAGAAGTTGGGAGACGAAGAACTAAAACTCTTCCAACTGCTGGATCTTACTTTTGAGCCCTCATTCTCCTTCAAAAAATCATAGAAGACAATGAGCTGAAAGTACAGAAGCCTGAACTCCTCTAACTGCTCCTCAAGGACACTGTCGATCGGCATAAACTCCTCATAAAGTCTGCCAAGGATGAGCAATCCAGTAATGGCGCTCAGTTCCTTCAATGAGAAACCAATCTCACCATTCGTCACAACAAAGGTATTGGTTTGTGGAAGGAATGATTCCAACATAGCCATAAAGGCCTCTTGGGAAAAGATCACGGTCTCCCTAAAGGCGCGGACCACATCAAAAATCCCGGCTTCCTTCAAAACGGAGCCACCAATTAGCAGGACGTGATTAGTCCACGACTTCCACTCGGAGTCAGCATTAAAACAGCCACGAAGTCGAAAGGCTTCACCCAATTGCTGCCGTCATCGCTCAAAATGCTAAGGCCCACCGGTCCCAAATCGACCGATGGATAATCAGAGCCCTGGTAGCCGCTGGCCGGCATCAACATGTCCATGTCAGCAGGCGACTTCTCCACATATCCAGGAGAACCGCCAACAAAAACCCCAGTCTTGATGACATTTGTCCTTCTCACCCAGCTTGGAGGGTCTTCCCTCTTAGAGCACGTGGGGGCAAGGCTCATGATCGAGATGGTACGATCAAACGTCGACCGGGTAGCAGCAGTCTTCTCCTCACCATCAGCTGTGAAAGAGAACTGAAAACATCTCCTTTAGTATGTCATGTCGTCAGGGACTGCATCACCAAAGAAGAAGGTAGGCTTGGGCAAAACCCTCTGATCGTCCATCACCCATGGACGACTGCTTATCATGATCTTATAAAATTCCTCTCCCTTGAGACCGATCAGTCGCTGTCTCATCTCATCTTTGTTGAGAGAGTCACACTCTTCGAGGTTTCTCTTAACATACTGGACCTTCTCCCAAGCCTGCTGAACGGCCGGATTAGAAGATCTAGCAGATCGACGAGGTACGCTTGTAGCAGGCTCTTTACCCTTGTTCGTTCTGGAGGAACCATCTGCAAAGGATGGAAAAGAAAAAGATCATCATCAAAATGACAAAATTTCGCTAAAAGAAAATCTGACGAAATTTTGGCATGATTCCGGGGCAATTCCAAAGAAAAACGAAATACCCCGAAAGAAATAGAAAGCTTGAAGATGGGCTCAACATTGTTGTGAGCTCCGAAACTCCAAACTTCCGAAACCTCAAAGTCTCCGCAAAATCAAGAAGGGCTCAACATCGCTGCAAGCTCCAAATTCCCAAATTTACAAAAGCTTTCAGGTATGCTATTACATCATGCTATAAGTTTAATTTACAAAAAAAAAATACATGCATGAACATCTTGGTTTGCAAAAAAAAAAAAAAATGCATTATCATGATGAGCAAAAAAAAAAAGGAAAGAAACTTTCTCAAAAAAAAAGGGGGAGAAAGAAAAGAACAAAAAAAGGAGAAAAAAGGGGACTGGCCCACAGGCTGTGGCTCACAGGCCACGTGGCCGTACAGCCAGATCCATACGGATCTGTCCATACGGCCCACAAAAGAAAAAAAAAACATGCAAAAAAAAAAGCACCGAGAAAAAAAAAGAAAAAACGTGTAAAAAAAATGGGGAAAACACGTGAAAAAGAAAAAAAAAGAAAAGAAAAGAAAAGAAAGAAAAAAAAAAGAAAGAACTTTTTTTTATCATCCTATTTCTTACAATGGAGTTTTCTTGAAAAAGGAGACTTACTTGAAGCCACTGATGGAGAAGAAGAATACAGTCTTGAAAATCTTGAAGAAGAAGAACTATTGGTCTTGAAGCCCTCTTGGGATTATTGTAAAAGAAAAGCAATAAGAGCAAGAGATCCAACCTCCTCCTTGCTTTTATAGAAGAGAGCAAACCAAAGAAGGAAAGAAGAAAGAGGTAAGTGTTACTAATTAGTAACCTTACCAAAAGAAAGAAATTAGAAAGATTCTTTCCCAAAAGAAAGATATCTTGAGGGATTCTCTCCCAAAAAGAAATCAATGAGAGATTTTCTCCCAAAAGATAGGAGATTTGAGATATTCTCTCCCAAAGAAAGATATCTTGAGATATTCTCTCCCAAAATAAAGGGAACATGAGAAATTCTCACTAAATAAAGATATTTTTAGATATTCTCTATCCAAAGGAAATATTCTTTACAAAAATGACACCATATGAGATCTAAGCCATTTCAAAAGCTTAAGGTCCCATGGGTTAGCCCATATGAGTCAGGTTTGACCACCTAGGCATTAAAAAAAATTGGGCTTTTAGTCAAAGGGAAATCCCTCTTACCAAGAGCTTACAAAAATGGTTCCATGCCTCTTTTGAGTTGATTGGACCATACAAAAAGAATTTCAAGCCCCATGAGCTTCCAAAAATCAAACCATCCAGCCTTATATACCAAATTGAGCCAAAATCTTGAAATTGACATTCCACAAAAAATCCAAACCAAATCCTGGTCCCCTAACTTGCCACATACAGCTTGTTAGGTCACAAGACCAAAACCAAAAACCAAAACCTGATCCCCTAACTTGCCACATACAGCCTGTTAGGTCACAAGATCCAAACCAAAGTCGACCCCCCAACATTCCACATACAGCTTGTTGGGTCACACGGTCAAAACCAAACCCGACCCCCTAACCTGCCACATATAGCTTGTTAGGTCACAAGGTCAAAAATAAAAACCCAAATCCATATCCCTGATGTCATCTTCAAAACTTTGCCTCGAGATGGTACGTGATCCCTTTCACTACCATAAAATTCCCCTGGAAGCTCAAAAGGCTACAATACCAAAAGAAAGACTGCTCAAAGACTCTTGGTCAAGTCACAAGCTCTACTTCAAAATCTCTTCGAGGCACATTGACTACAAAAGTTAAGCAACTCGTCGCTGCACCTCGATGGGGCATTTGTTGACACCAAAAATGTCACTTTGCCTCTTCAAGATCCAAAAAGCTACATGAAGCTGCAGCCTGCCTCAAATAGGCAGTGCTAAACCAAACCAAACCAAACCAAGTCTTTTCCCACTAGGTGGGGTCGGCTATATAGATTTGACGATGCCAATCAAATCTGTTTAGGGCCATGTCCTCCGTTAGATCCATGTAGGCAAGGTCATGTCAGAATAGGCAATGCTACTTCCAAAAAATTAAATCTTGTCAGAATCAATCAAAAACTGCAAGATCCTTCAAGACAGTCAAAAGAGGAGTACACAAGAAGTTTCGGACCATTTCAAAATCATTTGGCCTAACTTTGCTTCTCCGATAGCTGAACAGGAGCTCCCGGCAGTGACAGCATCGAAGACACCAAATCTTTTATCAGAGCCTATGGATGGTCTCAAAATACATCCAAAAGGCTCCATGTCAAGTTCCAAGTCAAACCGATAACGTTTGACCCTACATCAACCCTCAAACAGCTAAATCAACTCTCTTGGCGGCGAGAACCACCGAGGCCATCACTCATCAAAAAGAGCACATGGACGGCTTCAAAATGCTTACAAAGGGCTACACGTCAAGTTTCAGGTCATTTCGACAACATTTGACCATACTTTGACGCTCGGAAGCCAAATCAGGCCTCTCGGCGGTGAAGCTCCCTGGGATCATGGTTTCCAAGACTGAGCCTATGGATCATTTTAAAATGATTCCAATAGGTTCCCTGTCAAATTTCAAGTCAATCGGACATCGGTTGACCGCACATCAAGCCGCGACATCTTTATCGCGACAAAAACAAGTCTACCGGGATATAAGACCTCAAACGGCTTCAAAACTCAAACAAAAGCCTATGGTTGGTCTTATTTATTGCTCAGAAGACTTCATCCTAAATTTCAGGTCATTCCGACATCGTTTGACCCAGTTTCAACTTCTGATGGAAAATCGGCAGCTCTACGCGACAAAGTCTTCGGCTTTCCCAAAAAATTGGAAACTTTGCACCCCAAAATGCAAGGATTCTCATCAAGATTTCTACATGGAAATCAGGCCAATAAATGATAAAAAATGTCAAGAAAAAATACAGAAGAAAAAAGAATCGAAAAACATAAAAAACGGCCGCAAAACGGGACAAAAGGTGGGAAATCCCCCCCACGGTCGCAGGCCCCTGCGACCTTGGCCCATGGTCGGCTGCGACCATAGAGCCCAGAATCGTCGGGTTCGCCCCGGAAAGCCCGTTTTTTCGTCGTTTTTCGCGATTCGAAGTTCCGACTCTGGGATTTTCCAAAATTCATACTTTTGAGGCACCAAATTCTTCAACATCCGTCAAAATCACGGGTCAATCATCAAGAGTATCAAGATCAACATTGATCGCCAACAGGTCAACCAAAAAAGTATGCTTTCTACCCGACCGATCGAGAAATCGACAGGACAGATGGCACCGACCCGCTGTTGGCAACCAATACCTGAAGTTACATGGTCATCTGTGTTAGATATCGCGATCACTGAGAGGGGGGGGGGTGAATCAGTGATCCCTTAAAAACAGGTCCAATTTAACAACAAAAACAAATCAAATCACACAAGGACACCAGATTTAACGTGGTTCATCAAAAGGCTACGTCCACGGTTCAAAGACTGTCCGAACACCGATCCGGAACAGGTCTGAATCTATTTAGTCGCACCAACAACAAAGAGCACCAACCCTTAAGTTTCAGATAGCACCAACTATCTAGGAAGCACCTACCCCCTTTTACAATTTATCTGCACCAACAGATAGGATCACCAAACCCCTAACACCAAGCACCAACTTGATGTTCTACAGAATTAAAGTAGAGAACTTTTCTATAGCCCTTCCCCTCTACAATCTCTCTCTCTAAATCCCTTACAAATTGAAATTTAAAGCATAAAAAGAGAGACACTTATCTATGAACGAATCACCATCTTCATGAGCATATTTTCGTCCAACTTGCTGTAGAAACTTGCAGCACAACAGCACACAGCAGCGCCTTCTTCTCCAATCACTCTTCTCTCCAAAACCCTCTCTTTTGTTCTCTCTTCTCTTCTCTTCTCATGAAAACGAACTTAGCAAGCCTTTATATAGGTTATGGTAACCCTAAAGAGTGTTCAAATTAGGCTAGAATTCTTTAGAAAGAGTCCCAAACGAAATACATAAGTTTCCTGAATTTTCGTGCAAAACTTCTATTTCTGCGCAATTCTGGTTTCCCGTGCTCGGTCGACCGCGTGGGGTCCTCGGTCGACCGGCGACACACTGTGGCAACAAATAACTGGGAGCTAACTGAGACCGTCTTCTGCAGACTTCTCTTGCTCGGTCGACCGCGTGGGGTCCCCGGTCGACCGGCCACACTGCTTCAGGAATTCTGATTTCCTGTACTGTTTCAGCTCTGTTTTCCCTTTGAAGCTCTATCAACACCACACTATCAACACCACACTTGTGACATTGTGTTGACAATAATTCCAACACAAAATGATACTTGAGATACTAAACACTTCAATGCTTCATAAGATTTCTCAAGGCATCTCAAATTCCAACAATCTCCCCCTTTGGAATTGTTGGCAACACTTGGAACTTCAACACTTGGAACACTTTGAACCAGTTGACCTTCATGAAGCTTCTTCAGAACCATAGACTCCCCCTATCTTAAAAAAAAACAACAGAATCAAGATCTTCACATTCACATTCTTGATACCAATCTCCCCCAAGCTATCATAGCATAACTTCTTCTAGTATAGCTTTCTCCCCCTTTGACAACAAGTCCAAAGGGACTAACCAAGGAGCGAATAGGATATTCAAGGAATACATTGCTCCCCCTTTCAAGCACAACTCCTAAGGATTAGGAGAGTGAGTAACTCCTAATTTTTTTCGGAGATACTCGAAGACTTCCTTTGGCAGAGGTTTTGTGAAGATATCAGCAACTTGCTCAGTAGTTGGAACATATTCCAACTTTACCTCACCGTCTGCAACCTTTTCCTTGAGAAAGTGATAGTGGATTGCAACATGCTTCGTTCTAGAATGCTGAACAGGATTCTTAGAGATGTGAATTACACTTGTGTTGTCACAGAGGATCGGCGTAGGATCCGTTGTCGAAACTCCTAGATCAGAGAGCATTTGCCGCATCCATAACACTTGCGTACAACAAGTTGCCGCTGCAATATATTCCGCTTCCACTGTAGAAAGGGATACTGAATCTTGTTTCTTACTGTGCCAGCCACCAACCTTTCACCGAGATAGAATGCACCACCGCTTGTACTCTTGCGATCATCTATACATCCAGCCCAATCGGCGTCAGAGTATGCAACAAGAGTGAAGGATTTGCCTTTAGGATACCAAATGCCAAGCTCCATGGTACCTTTCAGATATCGAAATATCCTTTTTACTGCTGTAAGGTGCGTCTCAGTTGGTGATGCTTGAAATTGAGCCACCATACATACTGCTTGCAGAAGATCCGGTCTTGTAGCAGTCAAATAAAGCAAGCTTCCTATCATAGAACGATAAGTGGTGTGATCAACGGACGAACCCGTATCATCTTTGCTTAGCTTTGTGTTCGTTGTCATTGGTGTGCTCACTGGCTTGCTGTCTTCCATGTTAAAACACTTCAGCATTTCCTTGATGTATTTCATCTGTGATATGAAGATACCATGTTTCAGCTGCTGAACTTGTAAACCAAGGAAGAACTTTAGTTCTCCAAGCATTGACATCTCAAATTCTTTCTTCATCTCTTCAGCAAAATTCCTGCATATTTCCTCATCATTGCCACCAAAGATTATGTCATCGACATAAACAATGACAACCAGCTGTTTGCTCAACTCCTATTTTAACATAAAGATTGCTATCAACCAGTCCTTTTCCAAAGCCGATCTTGCGGAGATAGAGGTCCAGCCTTGCATACCACGCCATTGGCGCTTGTTTCAGCCCATAAAGAGCCTTTTTCAACTTGCACACTAGGTCTGAACTTTTGTTAATGAGAAAACCATCAGGTTGCTCAATGTAGACCTCTTCTTCAAGTAATCCATTCAAGAAGGCTGACTTTACATCCATCTGAAATACCTTGAAGGTTTTGTATGCAGCCAATGCAAGAAACATACGAATGGCTTCTAGACGAGCCACCGGTGCAAAGGTCTCTTCAAAATCTATGCCTTCAACTTGAGCATAGCCTTTACAAACCAACCTTGCTTTGTTTCGTATGACCTGACCATCTTCATTCAGCTTATTCCGAAAGACCCATTTAGTACCAATAACATTCTTATCGGTAGGTCTAGAAACTAGTTCCCATGTGGAGTTCTTCTTAATTTGCTCCAACTCCTCATGCATAGCTTTCAACCAACTTTCATCGAGATTGGCTTTAGCCACAGTCTTGGGTTCAATGGTGGACACAAGTGAGTAATTGCTAACTACACTTTGTCTTGTTTTAACACCGGCCTCAGGATCTCCAATGATTTGATCCTTAGGGTGTTGCTCTACCCAAGTGCTTTTCTTTCTAGGTGTAGCATCCTCTGAGTCATCCTTTGATTTCTCAGAATCATTAGGTTCAGCCACTTCATCATCAATCTCACTCGAGTCCTCATAAACTAGACTGTCATTCTGAGTTACATTCTTTGATTCACAGTTTTCATCAATTCTAACATCGGCACTTTCTATGATTTTTCTGGTCCTTTTGTTAAGACATCTGTAAGCCTTACTAGAGGAGGAGTAACCCAGAAATATACCTTCATTAGCTCTTTCTTCAAATTTGCCCGGATTTTGTTCAAGACGCTTGATGTAACACTTGCTACCGAAGACTCTGAAGTGCTTGACTGTTGCTTTTCTCCCAAACCATAGCTCATAAGGAGTTTTGTCTTCATGTGGCCTGATCAAGCATCGATTCTGAATGTATACAGCCGTATGGATTGCCTCCTTCCAGTATTTGTCAGCTAGCTTGCTCTCAATTAGCATTGTGCGAGCCATCTCTTGCACGGTGCGATTTTTCCGTTCCACAACTCCATTTTGCTGTGGAGTTCTAGGGGCTGAATATTGTCTTTGAATGCCATGGTGCTCACAATAGTTAGTGAACTCTTCAGATGTGAATTCACCTCCTTGATCAGACCTTAAATCTTGATACGTTTTCCAAGCATATTTTCAACCTGTGCTTTAAACACTTTAAAACGATCAAGTGCTTGATGTTTATGCTTAAGAAACAATACCCATGTCATACGAGTATAATCATCAATGCATAACATAAAATACTTATCTCCATTGGTGCTTTGAGTTCGCATCGGTCCACAGAGATCAGTGTGCACTAGCTCAAGAGGTTTCTTTGAATGATGCTCCTTTGACTTGAACATTACCCTCGTTTGCTTTCCCTTTTGGCAAGAATCGCAAATGGGGTTGGAAGGCTTTTCAACTGTAGACATACCTCTGACAGCCTTTGAATTGCAAATCTTTGACATGTTATCAAAGTTTAGATGCCCAAGGCGTTTGTGCCACAACCAACTTTCTCTGTCCGACTCATCAAGCAAGTCTTTTCAGCTCCATCTGACAATGTATAGAGATTTCCAGCAGTCCTAGATCCAGTAGCCACTGTTTTGCCGTTGCTACACTTCTTGATAGCAAACCCATTCTTAGTGAAGACAACTTCGTGGCCTTTGTCACAGATCTGGCTCACACTAAGCAAGTTGTGTCTCAGTCCAGACACATATAAGACCTCTTCTGATCTGATCTTGTTTGCCTTTAGCTGAACAACACCTTTTCCGCAGATTTTGGCACCATCATTGTTACCAAACTTCACTGATCCGCCTTCATAGTGCTGTAATTTGACGAATTTTTCCTTATCACCTGTCATATGGCTTGAACAGCCACTATTAAGGACCCATGGTGCTGCCTTCTTTTGTGCATTGAATGCCATTTGCACAATGAGAGATTCCTTGGAATTATCTTCCCTTTTCTTTGCCCTCCATGCCTTAACTAACTTGGGTTTCTTTTCAACCTGAAATTGGTTAGCAATAGGCAACCTACAATCCCTAGTCAAGTGTCCATAATTATGACACTTATTGCACTCAATTTTGTGGCTGTTTAGGATTGAAAAAGGGTTCCTAGTCACAAATGGGCTGTTTCTAACATAGAATTTGCATTCAGCCCTTTTATGTCCATATCTATTGCAATGATAACAGTAACCATAAAATTTGAATCTTCTTTGTGGCTGGTTAGACTTCATTTCCTTTCTCACATGAATGGACTCTTTTCTAGGCTAGGTGGGCTTCACAGGTTTTGTCTTTTCAGGAGGTGTAATCTTAGAGGATTCTCCATTCTCAAATCCTAGACCAAATTTGAAGTGAGGAGGCCTTTGAACTTTCAGTATTTCATTTAGCTTCAATGTTCCATTGATTGCTTGGAATTCCTTGAGCTTTTGATTCATTTGTATATTTTCAGTCCTTGCTCCAAGGATTTCATTCTCAAGTTTCACCACTTCCTCAGTTTTGATACTGATTTGTATTTCTAGGACTTCTACCATTCTTTATATTCTTCAACTTGAGTTTTCAAAGCAATAACTGAACTTTCAGATTCATGAAGAAGTTTCAGATTTTTCTTACTTGTTTTTCGTTCCATGCTAAGCTCCTCAAGTGCGGCAATGAGTTCTTCTTCAAGATTGACCTCAGCCTCCTCTTCCTCTTCCGGCTCTTTCTCCTCTTCTTCTTCAACAGTAACCATGAAGAGAGCTTCAGTTGCCTCGGCTGATTCATCATCGTCTGAAGTTTCAGACGTGCTGTCATTATATTGACTGATGAAACTTTTTGCTTTGCCCCTCTTTCTAAAATTTTTCTTCCATTTACTCTTATCAACATAAGAGTCATCATCATTGCTTTCTTTCAGTGGACACTTCGCAGAAAGTGACCAACACCGCCACAATTGAAGCATTTAAAGGGTAGCTTCCCTTTGTACTTTCCATTGCTTCCTTTCTTCAGCTTTCTAACTAATTGAGCCTCAAGCTCATCATCATCAGTATCAGCATCATGACCAGCAGTCTCTTTTCCCTTTTTCTGAACTTTGAAGGCCGCTTCTCTATCAGATGAAGACGTCTTACCTATGCGCATCTCATAGGCAGTGAGTGAACCATGCAACTCATCCATGGTAAATTCATTCAGATCCTTGGCTTCTTCTATGGCTGAGACTTTTGAATCAAACCGGGGAAGAAGAGATCTTAGAACCTTTTTGACGATGACTGGTTCTTTAATCTCCTCCCCTAGTCCACGAATGTCATTCGTGACTTCATTCACTCGTTGCATATACAAGTCAACATTCTCGCTTTCCTCCATGCGAAGAGACTCGAATTGAGAGCGATGAGTTTGCAATTTCGCTTCTTTGATCTTCTCATCTCCTTCATGAATGCTTTTCAACTTGTCGCATATTTCCTTGGCTGTTTTGCATGCAATTACTTTGACCAGCTCGCTGTCCACAAGGCCACTAAAGAGTGCATTCTGCGCTTTGGAGTCGTTGTCTGCTAACTTCTTCGTTGCAGCATCAGTGGGTACGATGGCAGTATTGTAACCAACTCTGACAGTCTCCCAGACATCATAGCCAAGTGATTTGATGAAAGCCTGCATTCTGATCTTCCAGAAGGAGTAATTAGAACCATCAAACAAAGGTGCTTTCATATTCCCTGTATTGGATGCCATGTGATTTGACAAGAGATCACCCTTAGCGTGTTAAGCTTATCAAGGGAGCCTTGGTGCTCTGATACCAATTGTTAGATATCGCGATCACTGAGAGGGGGGGTGAATCAGTGATCCCTTAAAAACAGGTCCAATTTAACAACAAAAACAAATCAAATCACACAAGGACACCAGATTTAATGTGGTTCACCAAAAGGCTACGTCCACGGTTCAAAGACTGTCCGAATACCGATCCGGAACAGGTCTGAATCTATTTAGTCGCACCAACGACAAAGAGCACCAACCCTTAAGTTTTAGATAGCACCAACTATCTAGGAAGCACCTACCCCCTTTTACAATTTATCTGCACCAACAGATAGGATCACCAAACCCCTAACACCAAGCACCAACTTGATGTTCTACAGAATTAAAGTAGAGAACTTTTCTACAGCCCTTCCCCTCTACAATCTCTCTCTCTCAATCCCTTACAAATTGAAATTTAAAGCATAAAAAGAGAGACACTTATCTATGGACGAATCACCATCTTCATGAGCATATTTTCGTCCAACTTGCTGTAGAAACTTGCAGCACAACAGCACACAGCAGCGCCTTCTCCTCCAATCACTCTTCTCTTCAAAACCCTCTCTTTTGTTCTCTCTTCTCTTCTCTTCTCATGAAAACGAACTTAGCAAGCCTTTATATAGGTTATGGTAACCCTAAAGAGTGTTCAAATTAGGCTAGAATTCGTTTAGAAAGAGTCCCAAACGAAATACATAAGTTTCCTGAATTTTCGTGCAAAACTTCTATTTCTGCGCAATTCTGGTTTCCCGTGCTCGATCGACCGCGTGGGGTCCTCGGTCGACCGGCAACACACTGTGGCAACAAATAACTGGGAGCTAACTGAGACTGTCTTCTGCAGACTTCTCTTGCTCGGTCGACCGCGTGGGGTCTCCGGTCGACCGGCCACACTGCTTCAGGAATTCTGATTTCCTGTACTGTTTCAGCTCTGTTTTCCCTTTGAAGCTCTATCAACACCACACTATCAACACCACACTTGTGACATTGTGTTGACAATAATTCCAACACAAAATGATACTTGAGATACTAAACACTTCAATACTTCATAAGACTTCTCAAGGCATCTCAAATTCCAACAATCTGAAGTCGATCTACATGAAGATCCATCGATGAACATCGCCAGAAGAATCCCAAAAGACGCGGCACAGCCCGCGACTCTTCAACTGCTCGGCGACCACTTAATGCAATTAATTGGCTAGCTTTATTACAGTCATTAATTCATTTCTTTGGATGGCCCAATCAGAAGCAAGCATCCGGGAGTTACAAGTCAATTGATTCATGGCATTTAACCCATGAAACTCCTCCCATCATGGCGATTAAATGCCCTCAATCTCCACCGACCAATCAGAAGCCAAGAAAAAGGAGTTACAAAATAAAGGAATTAAACCCTGAAACTCCTCCCATTATGCGGCTTAATAACAATTAAATCCCCATAAACTCTCCTAAATGGCTACCAAGAGCCTATAAATAGGAGAGCGTCCTAAGCATTCCAGATAGACTTCGGAAAATCCGGAAATCCAGACAAAAAAGGCATCAGAAATCTAAGAGAAAGAAAGAAAGAAAACTCTGTTGAAGTTCTGCACCGGCCACCGCTACAAGTTGACAAAAGTCCCTTGGGGGGTACCCCCAAGGTCCTTGCCTTCAGCTTCTGCCTTCAATGGCTTAGACGTGGCTTTTCAGTCCGTCTATTTAGCTTTTTATTGGACATAGGACCTCCTCTTGGTCTTTGTCCTCTAAAAACCTGAGGTTATAGCCAAGCCAAGCGAATCAAGAGCATCCTCTGTTCTCATCTGCATGGATGATGGCGAAGTCCACATATGACTTACGACCGTCAATCTGAACGAGTCCCTCACAATCTCCTGAGAAGTTAGATCCTCCTTTTCTTGCTTTTCATTGTAGTTTGTATTTTTCTAAAAGAGACAAAAATCACAACTCTTGTCTTTCATTACTGATAAGAATTGTAAATCGGCTATAAATGCCAAAATCGACTATAAACGCCAAAAATCGGCTATAAATGCCAAAATCGGCTATAAACGCCAAAAATCGGCTATAAATGCAAAAAAAATTGCCTTTCACGGCAAATCAAGAAAATGTCTCTTTTCTTAAATATATGTGCAATGGAAAACTTGAAAGAAGTTGATTTCCTTTTTACTTGCGAAGGTCGATCTCCGGATCACCACTTATAATTCCAAGTAAAATAGAAAATCTGGCACACCCACACAAAAAATGTTGATACCCGCTCTTGCCCCCCGGTTATGAAAGGGTCGGACCCAACGGACTCCCACATCCGCTGACCTCGGTAGAACCGAGCTGAAGGAATGCGCGGTCCATCAGATGGCTTGGTCGAAGTTGTAGGTGTGGGAGATGTGTGCTTGGAGGTCAGTAATGGAACAAGGCTTGTTCTCAGAGATGTCAGACATGTACCGGGTATTCGTCTGAATTTGATTTCGACTGGGAAGCTCGATGATGAAGGGTTTTGCAATACCTTTGATAATGGACAGTGGAATCTCGACTGGGAAGATCATTAGTTGTGGCTAGAGGAAAGAAGGAATCTTCTTTGTATTTGATGCAGGCCAAGATTTTCAAGGGTATTTGTAATGCTGTGGAAGATGAGAATGCAGCTCCATTATGGCACAAGCGACTTAGTCACATAAGTGAGAAAGGTATGGGCTTATTAGCTAAGAAGAATTTACTCTCCGGAGTGAAGAGTGCAAAGCTTGAGAAGTGCATGTGTGCATTGTTTGGAAGGAAAATAGAGAAGAGTTTCATTCAAAAGTCGCCCTCCTTCTTGAATTGGTACATTCAGATGTTTGCGGTCCAATAAAACCTCTAACAATTGGTGGTGCAGCTTATTTTGTGACCTTCATTGATGACCATTCAAGAAAACTTTGGGTTTATGCCTTGAAGACGAAGGACCAAGTGTTAGACGTATTCAAGCAGTTTCAAGCTTCAGTAGAGAGACAGACAGGAAAGAAGTTGAAATGCATCCGATTAGATAACGGTGGTGAGTACATCGGACCATTTGATGAGTACTGCAGACAACAGGGTATTCGACATCAAAAGACACCTCAGTTGAATGGTGTGGCATAAAGAATGAACAAAACATTGGTTGAGAGAGTAAGGTGCCTGATTTCAGATGCCAAATTGCCAAAATCATTTTGGGGCGAGGCTTTGAATATAGTGGCACATGTTATTAATTTATCTCCCATTGTTGCTTTGGATGGTGATGTGCCGGACAGAGTTTGGTTTGGCAAGGATATCTCCTATGACCATTTGAGAGTATTTGGTTGCAAAGCTTTTGTTCATGTTCCAAGGGATGAGAGGTCCAAGTTGGATGCCAAGACGAGAGAATGCATTTTTCTTGGCTATGGTTCTGATGAGTTCGACTATAGACTTTATGATCCAATTGAGAAAAAAATTGTGAGAAGTCGAGATGTAGTATTTGTTGAGATCAGACCATAATGGATATTGAGAAGGTAGAGAAGACAATTTCCCAAGATTCTGATATACAGATTGAGATTGACTCGGTCCCATCCACAGAGTTGCAGAGACAGTTGCATGATCAGATTTATGACAGTAATTGGTATGATGTTCATGATCAGATCCAAGATTAAAATCAGAATGACCATCAGGGTATAGATGATAGTGATGCTCAGGATGGTGATGCTGTTGATGTTTAGTAACATGCACCTACCGTTCCACCAGCTACCACTTTAAGAAGGTCTATCAAAGATCGCCATCCATCCACTAGATACTCTCCTAATGAGTATGTGCTACTGACTGATGCAGGTGAGCTAGAAAGGTTTGAAGAAGCAATGGAGGTTGTGAACAAGAATCAATGGGTTGATGCAATGGAAGATGATCTAAAGTCATGCATGACAATCACACCTTTGAGTTAGTGACAATGCCTAAGGGTAAGAGAGCTTTGAAGAATCGATGGGTTTATAGATTGAAACATGATGAGAATACTCCACTTCCTCGATACAGAGCTAGACTGATTGTTAAGGGTTACAGTCAGAAAAAGGGAATTGACTATGATGAGATCTTCTCACCGTTGTGAAAATGTCTTCAATCCAAGTTGTTTTGGGACCGGCAGCTAGTCTTGATCTTGAGGCTGAGCAAATGGATGTGAAGACTGCTTTCCTTCATGGTGATTTGGAGGAAGACATATACATACAGCAGCCAAAGGGTTTCAAAGTGGAAGGTAAAGAGAACTATGTTTGTAAGCTAAAGAAAAACCTATATGGTTTGAAGCAAGCACCGAGGCAATGGTATAGAAAGTTTGAGTCTTTTATGGGGGAGCAAGCCTATAAGAAGACCACTTACGATCATTGTGTTTTTATGAAGAAGTTCTCTAAAGATGACTTTATCATTTTACTGCTTTATGTAGATGACATGCTTATAGTTGGTCAGAATGCTTCGAGGATTAATTGAAAAGTTAAAGCAAGATCTGAGCAAGTCATTCTAAATGAAAGACTTGGGGCCGGCTAAGCAAATCCTTGGTATGAAGATCAGTCGCGACAGAAAGGCCAAGAGGTTATGGTTGTCTCAAGAGAAGCACATAGAGAAAGTGCTTCAAAGGCTCAATATGTATAAAGCTAAAGTGGTAAGCACCCCTCTTGCTACACACTTTAAGCTTAGTAAGAAACAACATCCATCAAGTAAGAAAGAGAAGGAAGACATGAAAAGAGTTCCTTATGCATCAATCATGGGTAGTTTAATGTATGCAATGGTTTGCACAAGGCCAGACATAGCTCATGTTGTTGGAGTAGTTAGTCGGTTTACTTCAAATCCAAGTAGAGCATTGGAATGCAGTGAAGTGGATCTTAAGATATCTCCGAGGCACTTCTAGTGTGAAACTTTTATTTGGAAGTGAGAGGCCAATTGTTGTCGGGTATACTGATTCAGACATGGCAGGGGATGTTGAAACGAGGAAATCTACTTCAAGTTATATGATTAATTTTGTAGGGGGAGCTGTGGCTTGGCAGTCAAGATTGCAGAAATGTGTTGCCTTATCTACAACAGAGGCTGAATTCATTGCAGCAATCGAAGCATGCAAGGAGTTGCTTTGGATGAAAGGGTTTACGAAGGAACTGTTAGGGATTTTGTATATTGCAATTTGATGGATGCATCATTCATTTAAATCATCATTAGAAATCTCACACATGCATTGTTTTAGAAAATCTTGAAAATCTTATGTTTCATGCATGTTTTGGTTTTAAACTTGGATGCATTTAGTTTGAAAAAGATCTTTTATAAATCAAGTTAGCCACTATTTTTAAAGTTTTGAATCTTTTTTGGCTTTTTATGTTTCATGATTTTAAAAACACTTAGAATGATTTAAATCATGATTCCATGCTTGGTTTAATGACCCAAAAATCCCCACAAAAAAATACTTTGAAATGTGCAAAAGTTGGGATTTTGGTCAACTGTCGGTCAGTGTCGGATAACCGACCATGGACCAAACCTCCTTCGGTCAATTGTCGGTTCGAATTCCAGAGAGCTTCAAATCCTGGATTTTGGGTTGTCGGTTAAGGTGTCGGTCACATGTCGGTTAACCGATAAGTCCAGTTCAGCTAATCGACAGTGTATTTCGGTTAGTAAATTTTCAAATATATGACCGTTGGCTTGTGACCATTGGGGTGTCGGTTAACCGACCCCTGTATGTCGGTTAACCGACAGGTAGCTGTTGGGCATATTTTTCTATAAAATCAAGTTCATTCCAAAACCATTGTGAGTGATTGGAGAAGCCATTTTTGAGGTGTTCTAATGCCAATCAAAGGGGAATGAACTAAGAAGGCTATTGGGTCTTTAGTGAAAGCTAAAGCTTGGATTAATGAAGTTAAATCACAAGTAAGTTTTAGTTTTCTTAATCATATATTTCATGCTTTGCTTAAATTATTGGTAAATGATTTTTAGCATGTTAACTATAATGTATTGAATTCATTACCTTCATTCTATCTTTGATTTATGTTGTGATGAATTCTTTACTTTGATTCAATCCAAGTTTGTTTTAAAAACTTTATTAATCATGCTTTCTCAAAATCTTTGATTTCCTTTTTAGCATGATTCTTTCTCTTGGTTGAATCTTTCATTGTTGTTTTCATTCATTTGAATCTTAGTTAAACTTTTATTTTTGAAAACAATATTGCACATGTATCACTTGATTAATCTTAAATATTTTCATACAACTTGTGATCTTTAGATTTTCATATCATTCACAAGTTTCTAGTTGTTCAAGTGATTTGCATTTGACTTCAATCATATCTTTATATGCATTAAACTTTTAATTGCTTTAAGCATATTTTGATTGAGCTTATTTTTTACTTGATTGAAGTTTTTCACACACACATCGTGAGCATTCATCTTTGCATTTCATTGAGTGTTGTGTGAGTTGATTTTCAATTTTATATCTGCCTAATTAGATGCATTTTAATTGAGCTTAAATTGTATCTCTTAGAGTGTTTTGTGAAGACATTTCATTAAGAGAAAATCTCTATTTGTAAAGGTTATTGCTTAGCCTAAGAAAAGCATTGTGTAAAGGTTGTTGTTAAGCCTTGAAAAACAACATTGTAGAGGTTATTGCTTAGCCTTGGAAAGCATATTGTTAAGGTTATTGCTTAGCCTATTGAAAAGCATAGATAGTGGAAATCCGGTAGGGTGTTGGATCACAAGCCGGTAGTGGATGTAGGCATTGAGGCCGAACTACTATAAATGATTGTTTTATGGTGATTGCTATGTAGTGATTGTTTATTTAAGCTTCCGCATTTTGATTGTTAATCATCACAAGTGACTTGTTTTTTTAAAGAAAATTAAAATTGGTCATAATTGGTCACTGAAGTGTAGCTCACCCTATTCACCCCCCCTCTAGGGTAAGGATCCCCGACTTTCAATTGGTATCAGAGCCTCGTGCTCTATTTTAGGATCAAGTGTTTGGAACTCTTGATTAGGTGTAAAAACCTAGAGTTAGAACCCTAGTTGTGTATTCTATGAAAATCATTAGAATGGATTCCACTATGCTAGACTTTGTAGATTCTTCTAGACCCCTCCTTCTTCCATCTATTGGAGATCAAACATTGAAATTAATGAATCTCAATTTGAATTAAAAGAAGAAGAAAATGATGAAAATGAAGATGACCTTCAACAAGCTTATAATGAATTATATACATTGTCCTTAAAGCTTGATAAGAAAAATAAAAGATTAATAGAAGAATCTAAAAAGTTAACCAAAGAATTAGTTTCTTCAAAAGATGAACTTAGAGAGAAAGAAGAATTAATAAATTGTGTAGAATCTAAGTTCATGATCTCTTTGCATAACCTACATAATACTAAAGATGATCTAAATGAATTAAAGATAGGTTGTGATAATCTAAATAAGGAAAACTTAAAACTAAGAGATCAATTACAAAGGCAAGACAAAGACATTAACACTTTAGAATCCAAGTTGATTATTTCTATGGAAAATTTATCTAATGCACAAAATAAGATAAAAACTCTAGAATTTGATCCAATGTTATTAATGAAATTAAATTTGAATTAAAACTTGCCCATAAAGAACTAAACAATTTTAAGAGAATTGAAAATGAACTAACAAAATTTAAAAATGAAAATTCAACCCTTAAAAACCAAGTCACTCAACTTGAAAGCTACAAACAAAAGTATGAGTGTAAATTTACCCATAGTGAAGAGAAATTTGAAAAGTTATTTAAATTGGGTAAATCACAAAGAGATAGGACGGGTCTTGGTTTTGATATAGGAATATTTCACATGACCCTAAATTCACCAACACTTTTGTGAAAGATGAGTCCTCATTCTCTAGCACTCACACTTCCTTGCCCATGTCTAAATGTAATTATTGTGGCATTGAAGGGCATTTTAGGTTTGAGTGCAAACAAAGAAGAAGCCATGTGTCTAAACCCATCTTTGAACCCAAGAAAGTAAAATCTAACTCTATGATGGATAAGACACTAAAAACCAAAGAAGACTCCAAGAAGATTAAACAAGTTAAACAAATTAAAAAGGAGTCTCCTAAGATAGATTCTAAAAGGGTTAAACAAGTTAAACCAAAGATAAAAGAATCTATCAACAAAAAGCTTCTCAACCTACCTCCCTTAAAACAAATGAAATAACTTTTGAAGAAAGTTACAAAGTTAAATTTAAAATTCAAAAGTCAAGTAAAGGGAGAAAATAAGAAGAAAAGAAAAATGATTCCATCCCCTAAGAAACAAACTCACCAACCTCAAAAGACTAATCACCAATCTAAGCTAATTTTAGTCAAATCTAAATATCAAGGTGATAAGTACAAGTTAAAAATTTATCAAGTCAAATCTCCTAGAGTTGGTGAGACTTTTAAGATAGACCTCAAAAATGAACCCTCTCAAGACCTTAGGTGGATTCCTAAAGTTAGATACTTAGACAAACCTTAAGGCCTTGAACCTCTTTGACCAACCTATCCTTTATAGTTAAATCTTTTTGTTGGTCATGTTCATTTGCATTTATGTTCTTTCATTAGTTACATTTCTTTAAATGCAATGTTTACTTATGATCAATTGATTTTGTCTTCATGCACTTCTCTAGTTACATATCATGGTTTTTAAAATCATTTGATTATAAGTTTCTCATGATAGATTTGCTTTTTACTCTCATTTAGTTATATCTCTTGCATTGCATTTCTACATGATCAATTGATTGTGATTTCAAAAGCTTTTATAGCTAGATTAATCATGATCGATTGTTGTTGAAATTCATTTATTTGTATGACATAGTAAGATTTTTTTTGAAAAACAAATGATTTGAAACAATTTGGATTTTCCATGGATTTCTATGGATTTCTAAGTTATACTTTCATATGGAAAATTATTGTTTTTGAAGAGCTCAACTTGTATGTTTTTCAAATAAGTTATATCTTTTAAAATGCAAGTTGAAAAATGATTGTGTCTCATTGATGAGATATGATTGATTTTCATTACATCCTTTCTAAGTTAGATTTTTGAAATGAAAATTCAATTCCTTGTTTTACTTGAGTTTCAATTGGTTAGGACCTTATAGTTATATTTTTAATGTGTTTTGGATAAATGCATTTTCCAATTAATATCAAGTTATATTTTAAATCAATTTGTATGAGTCCTTGTAGTTATATTGTTTAGAATACAAATTGATAATTGATAATGTGTTATCTTCAATTTCATACTCATTTTCTTCATTGTTGGATTTTGTTTATGACTTAAAGATTGTATGAATGGAAATGCTTTAAATCATC
The DNA here is from genome assembly GCA_012931725.1 of Litsea cubeba. Taxonomy (NCBI): domain Eukaryota; kingdom Viridiplantae; phylum Streptophyta; class Magnoliopsida; order Laurales; family Lauraceae; genus Litsea; species Litsea cubeba. The sequence goes on from CM022946.1 coordinate 119,452,050, forward strand.
ATTAGTTATATTTATAAAAGCATGTTCCATGTTCTTATTTTCTTATGCATATGGTTACATTACCTTAAATGGAAATGAATGTTGTTACAAGCAATTTGCTTCTTTGCTCTTCTAGTTACTTTCTTTTTATGAGCAAGTTGATTTGTATGATTTTTGGATCATGAAATAGATTTACTTTTTATACATAGTCTTGTGCATCTTATCATTGCATAAGTGATAATGTTTCATGATTTTAATAGTACATTTGCTAGAATGGAGATTTTACATGTTAGATCTTGATTTTAATTAATCCTCTCTATGCAAATGTCATTTAGTTCCAAGTATGGTTGTGCTCTTAATTTTATTTGAAGATACCATACTAGAACTCTCAAATCCATCCTTTATGCTTTCTAGTTATTATTTGAAATGGATAGTTATGTTGTTGATTCATGTGTATTTTTCTTGTGATGTCATTGTTATACATGTTTCAACTTCATAGTAGTGTTCTTGATCATATGAACTTCTTTGAAACCCATTTCTTGTATTTCATAGTTAAATTTATTGTTTGATGGATTTCTTAGATGTTGAATTCATATGACTCGACACTTTGAAAATTGCATGTTCTACCAAGTCATATATCTTTTTGTGCAATTTATCTTGTTCATCACTATGCTCATTAGTTATATCATTAATAGTGATGAATATTCATATATGATGCTTGATGGAATTTTGTGTTTGTCACATCCATGCTCTTATTCATGTTGTCAAATTCAATTGGGTTCAACTAGTATAATTTATATTGATGCCATATCCAATTGATCTCATATCTTGAGAATGTGATAGACCTTGTGTACATTGGTTTGAACTAAATAGTAATATGTCTTTATTCCATGTCACATTCCATTAGCATCATAATCTTCATGTTTGGCACCTCTCTTGGACTAATACGTAAATCTCATGACCACCATGTTTATGTATTCATAATCTTGGTTGGTTAATGGTTGAGGTAGGCTTCATGTTTAAACTTCATTTCATTCATCTTGCACATGATAGTCATATTTTATGTTTGATGAAATGATTTCAAAATTTTCATAGCATATGATTTTCATAGATATATTGATTGATCCTATGTTTAGTAAAACCCCATTACATCATGGATAGCTCTAATTTGGATTGATCCTAATAGTTATATTCTTTCTAACTCCATTTTAGAGTGATTGAATTAATAGTCATATCCTTAAATCTCAATTGGTATTTTTATTTCAATTGATGTCCATGATTGCTTTTCTCCATGGCCTTGCCCTTTATATTGGTAATTTGATCATATTGAGCTTTATAATCAATTATTATTATCAATTAGAATCTAATCCTTCCCTTGAAGTTAACCCTCAATTGGTTAAACCATCTTCTTCTTGCACCAAATAGTTAAATTCTTGTCAAAAGTTTGACAAAAGGAGATTATGGATTGTGGGGGAGTGTATATCTTGTAAGGAAGCATTAGTTTTGATCAAATTCACCATTGCATTGGCTCTATACCCTTATAACTTGCTACCCATACATGATACCCTGTTAAGTATTTCATTTTCGAATTCCTTTTGTTGACACTAAAAATGTCACTTTGCTTCTTCAAGATCCAAAAACCTACATGAAGTCGCAACCTGCCATAAATAGGCAATGCTACTTCCAAAAAATCAAATCTTGGCAGAATCAAACAAAAACTGTAAAATCCTTCAAGACAGCCAAAAGAGGAGTGCACAAGAAGTTTCGGGCCATTTCAAAATCATTTGGCCTAACTTCGCCTCTCCGGCAGCTGAAAAGGAGCTTCCGGCGGCAAAAACATCGGAGACGCCAAATCTTCGATCAGAGCCGATGGATGGTCTCAAAATACATCCAAAAGGCTCCACGTCAAGTTCCGAGTCAAACCGACAACGTTTGACCCTACATCAACCCTTGGACAGCTAAATCAAGCCTCTCGGCAGCGAGAACCACCGAGGCCATCACTCATCAGATAGAGCACATGGACGGCTTCAAAATGCTTACAAAGGTCTACATGTCAAATTTCAGGTCATTTCGACAATATTTGACCAGACTTTGACGCTCGGAAGCCAAATCAGGCCTCTCGGCGGCGAAGCTCCCCGGGATCATGGTTTCCAAGACAGAGCCTATGGATCATCTTAAAATGACTCCAATAGGTTCCCTGTCAAATTTCAAGTTAATCGGACATCGGTTGATCGCACATCAAGCCGCGACATCTTCATCGCGACAAAAATAAGTCTACTGGGGATAGGACCCCAAACGGCTTCAAAACTCAAACAAAAGCCTATGATTGGTCTTATTTATTGCTCAGGAGGCTTCACCCCAAATTTCAGGTCATTCTGACATTGTTTGACCCAGTTTCAGCTTTTGACGGAAAATCGGCAGCTCTGCGCGACAAAGTCTTCGGCTTTCTCGGAAAATTGGAAACTTTGCAATCCAAAATGCAAGGATTATTATCAAGTTTTCTACAGGAAAATCAGGCCAATAAATGATAAAAAAATGTCAAGAAAAATACAGAAGAAAAAAGAATCAAAAAACATAAAAAACGGACGCAAAACGGGACAAAAAGGGGGAAAACCCCCCAGGGTCGCAGACCCCTGCGGACCATGGGGCCCGGGATCGCCGGGTGGGCCCCGAAAACCCCGTTTTTCATCGTTTTTTGCAATTCGAAGCGTCCGACTCCTCGGATTTTCCAAAATTCATACTTTTGAGACACCAAATCCTTTGACATCCGTCAAAATCACGGGTCAATAATCAAGAGTATCAAAATCAACATTGATCGCCAACCGGTCAACCAAAAAAGTGTGCTTTCTATCCGACCGATCGAGAAATCGACAGGACAGATGGCATCGACCCGCCGTTGGCAACCAATACCTGAAGTTACATAGTCATCCGATGTCGATCTACATAAAGATCCATCGTTGATCATCGCCACAAGAATCCCAAAAGACGCAGCACGGCCCGCGACTCTTCAACTGCTCGGCGACCACTTAATGCGATTAATTGACTAGCTTTATTGCAATCATTAATTCGTTTCTATGGACGGCCCAATCAGAAGCAAGCATCCGAGGAGTTACAAGTCAATTGATTCATGGCATTTAACCCATGAAACTCCTCCCATCATGGTGATTAAAGGTGATTAAATTGTTAGGGATTTTGTGTATTGCAATTTGATGGATGCATTATCATTTTAGCATCTCATGATTTTTCACACAAGCATTGGGTCAAATATCTTGAAATCTGATTTTCTACATGCATTGTTTTTAAATATTGTAAATCTTATAGTTTGTGCATATTTTGGATTTAAATCTTGGATGCATTTGCTTTTGAAAAGAATTTTTACAAATCAAGCTAGCCTATGTTTTAAAGTTTCAAATTATATTTGGCTTTTTATGTTTCATGATTTTAAAAGCACTTAGATGATTTAAAATCATGTTTCTAAGCTTGGTTTAATGGCCCAAAAATCCCTAAATGAAAATAGTTTGAAATGTGCAAAAGTTGGGATTTTAGCCACACTGTCGGTTAGCATGTCGGTCAGGTGTCGGCTAACCGACCATGGTTCAGAAGCTGACCGAAAGTTTTTCGATTAGAATTCCAGAGAGCTGTTTTCTGAACAAAATTGTACTGTCGGTCAGCTTGTCGGTTCCTGTCGGCTGACCCACACCTGCACAACGGTAAATTTCTTGACCGTTGGAATCTGACCGTTGAGGTGTCGGTTGACCGACACCAACCTGTCGGTCGACCGACAGGGAGCCGTTGGACCACTTTTTCTATAAAAAGAAACTCATTCCTTAGCCATTTGAGATGATCTTTGAAGCCCTTCTTGAGGTATTTTGAGGCAAAAGAAAGGGGATCAAGCTAAGGAAGGCTAATGGTCATTAAGGAAAGCTAAAGCTTGGATTAATGAAGTTAAACCACCAAGTAAGATTTGCCTTTTATTAATCATTATTTTATGCTTTGTTAAACTATTGGTAAATGATTTTAGCATATAAACTATGATGTGTTGAATCCTCTACTTCCTTAATCTTTGATTTAAGTCATAGGATTCTTCACCTTGATTTCAAAACAAGTTTGTTTTATAAACTTTGTTAATCATGCATTGCCAAAATCTTTGATTTCTTTTATGTCATGATTCATTAACTTGTTTTGAATCTTTCCTTGTTGTTTTCATTCATTTAAACCTTTGTTGAATTAGTTTTGTTTTGAAAACAACATTGCACATGCATCACATGTTTAGACTAAATTAATTTCATACAACTTATGAACCCTTGTTTTTCATATCTTCTACAAGTTTGTATTTGGTACATGTGATTTGCATATTACTTCAATCATATCTTTTTATGTGCATTAAACTTTTAAATGCTTTTAGCATAAATTGATTGAGCTTTCATTTTCAACTTGATTGAAGTTTTCACACACACACTTCATAAGCATTCATCTTTGTAATTCTTAGTGTGTTTGTGTGAGTTGATTTTCACTTTCATATCCGCCTATTTAGAGGCAATTTATTTAAGCTTAAATTGTAATCTCTTAGAGTGTTTTGTCAAGACACTTTCTTTGAGAGAAATCATTTGCTTGTAAGGTTATTGCTTAGCCATATAAAAGCATTGAGTAAAGGTTATTGCTTAGCCTAGAAAAGCATCTTGTATAGGTTATTGTTAAGCCTTGAAAAACAACATTGCTATGGTTATTGCTTAGCCTATTGAAAAGCATACTTAGTGGAAATCCGGTGGGTGTTGAGTCACAAGCCAGTAGTGGATGTAGGCTGTCGCGACCCCGGACCGAAAAGGGGAAGGATCCGAGTCCGGGAGTCGGGACGGTGGGTTGATGCCGCGCCACGTGCATCTCTTTGGCTAAAACGCACACGAAGTTAAAAGAATGTTTATCCGTGCACGTGATTTCCCACAGGGTTCCGCGGTGAGGATTATCTGTACACATCATCTCACATATAACCATATCAAATATATTTTCAAAATTGCGGAAGCGTGTAGCAAACCATACTCATACCATTCAAATCCATAAACAAGACTGATTTATAGTTAACATGACAAGATATCAGAATGAGCAATGATCATAGCATATTTTCCCCAAAAGTAAATTCAGAAATGTTTACAAAGTATCAGTTAATTAAAGCCCCCAAAATAACGGTCAACAAAGACCGTACAACCAAATGAAATCTAAAACAAAGATATCAAGTTCCCAAAGTGCATCGTCCTCAAGGCAAAGCCAAATGTCTACATGACATCATCGGCTTGCCACTCAATCACTCGTTGCGGTTCACTGACCGCCTCCTCTGGCTCCTCCTCAAAGGCAATAAGCTCGGGACCTGAGTACCAAAATAAATGGATCAGACACGACGGTCTGGCAGGTGGGTGAAAAGATATAACAATAATTCAAAACAATGATGTCATTAGAAACATAGAAAAATTTAGATAAACAATGAATTTTCATAAATGAATAATGCAACATTTTAAAAGAGTTACAAATGCAAATAAAACATGTAAGGTGACAAAGATTCGGGACTAACAAGGTGGCAACCACACAAAGCTAAATCCTCTCTCACAAAAGTGATAAGAGCACATCGGGACATTGACCTCAGTCACACGAGGTGAGGAGAGTCAACGATTTTTATATAATAAATACATATAATACTCTGCGGGACCACGGTAGCGAACCGGGTATATCGAGGCGAGGCGGGGCGGGAACCATGCTGCAGCGGGTATAACTGAAGGGGGATATCCAAACCGGTGGATCAAACCGATAAGGTTATCCAAGCTGAGTGGTGCCGACTCATAGGTAACATGTGAAAATCAAAACAATTAAATACACATAACGGGGCGGGAACTCATAGATACAAAACGTATAAAAGTCGGGGCGGGTCTAAACAATTCACAATATGGTAACACAATGATTTCGGTTCAAGAGCACTCACAAATCACGATTGAAATCTCAAAATAGGGGATTGGTTGGAAATCAAATACAAATAGTTTCCAATACCTTTACAGGCTAACAATGGGGTACTAGAATTGAATCAGTGCGAATAGGGTCCCGTATGTCGGTTATGATGAAATTTTGGTACTCTTTAAGAGTTAGGGACATTCCGGGTCCTTATACACATTGGTCAATCTAGCAAACCTCATGGAATTTTCATGATGAGGTTCCTCCTTCCTTCGGACTCCATTCAATACCTTACTCATCCTTGAATAGCGTTGGGCCTCCAAACAATACCTCCACACTACAGCCCCTCACAATTTACCCCCAATCTTCATGGGTTTAAATGAATCATTACAGGTTCAATGTCTTCAAATAAGAAGATAAGGGATAGAACTGAATTGGACTCGAGTATGGGCTTGGAATGAATCTGGAAAATAGTCTCACAATTCTCCTATTTTATTAGTCCATCTCATTTCAGTCCGATCGATCGGACCCCTTGGCCGATCGATCGGTCCTGAATTTGCTTCCAGTTATTTACAGTCCGATTGATCGGACCTGATGGGCGATCGATCGGTCCTGAGAACCCTCTCAGTTATTTACAGTCCGATCGATCGGACCTGATGGGCGATCGATCGGTCCTGTAGCGAATTTCAACCCATTTGGTTGAATTCTTCTCTTGTCCAACTCCAATCCATTTCCTTTCTTTCCCCTTCTTCCATACATATTTTCACAAACAATTAGGCTATTCCTTGACCTCATTATCTCATCAAATCATCATTCAAAATCAATAAGACTAAACCATTAAACATGATAATTCATTAAAACCATTAATAAAGACAAATCCAGATTTTGCATAAAACATGACAAAACACATGAGAATCATTTCATCCACTTGCCTTGGGTCCAATTGCAATTCAAATTGAGCTCTAATCACCTCTTAGATCCCCAATCAAACACCTATACACAAAACCCCCAAATCCAAACCCTAGATTATCAAAATCCAATTAAAACAAAACGGAATCTTCCAATAATTGAAATAGAGCTACCCTAGGGCTAAACAAACAAGATTATAAAACTTTTAGGAAAATCACTTACAAAGAAGTTCTTCAAAAAGCAAGGTGTTGTCCAAAGTAGGTCTTGGAGTGGGCGGTTTTCTTCAAAAATTGTGTCAAGATGAAGGCCTTGAGATGAGGAAGAAGATTATAATCTCTAATTCTCCATTAGCACTAGTTTAGTGGGGGATTGAAGATGAAGAGGCAAGAAAAGGTAAGGGAAAACCCTTAGGGCTGGGGTTTCTCTTCTCCTCTAGGGTTTTTGCCAGAAATGGGAAAAAGAAGAAGAAGCTTTCTATATATAGTAAGTGGGAATGGGGCCCACAACTTAAAAAACTTCTCGGGCTCAAAACATGGTCCTCGGGGCTTCAAACGAATTCGACGAAGAAGACAAAGTTGCTCGGCAAAATTTCTAGTTTCCAAAAAGTATATATTTTGCACATTTTGGTGACATTGAAATCGGTGTCCAGATTTTGGGTAAAAAGACCATTTTGCCCTCAATTAGTGAAAAATCAGGTTTAAGGTCCTTGAATGAAAACAATGTCAACATGAAAGTTATAGGGATTAATAAGATAAGTCCAATGGGATTAAAAACATGATTCTTAGAAATCATCGGTAAACCCCCAATCTCACACAATTCGTAACAAGAACCCCCAAAGGGTCCCACAAATAAAAAGGCTCTCCAAATTCCCTAAAGCTATTATAAAGGCTATTCTAATCCCCAACTAATCCAAAAACCACTAAACACACTTAAAACTAAAACACAACTTAATCAACTCTAAACGAGGTCTCTCGGGTCGGGGTCTTACATAGGCATTGAGGCCGAACCACTATAAATCTTTGTGTAGTGGTGATTGTTATGTTTAAGCTTCTGCATTTTGTATGTTAATCATCACATGTGACTAGTTTATTTTAAAGAAACTAAAATTGTCCATAATTAGTCATTAAGTGTAGATCACCCTATTCACCCTCCTTCTAGGGTTAGGATCCCTTGGACTTTCAAATGCCCTCAGTTTCCTCCGGCCAATCAGAAGCCAAGAAAAAGGAGTTACAAAATAAAGGAATTAAATCCTGTAACTCCTCCCATTATGCGGCTTAATGACAATAAAAGCACATAAACTCTCCTAAATGGCTACCAAGAGCCTATAAATAGGAGAGCACTCCAAAGAAATCCAGATCGGAAAAAAACAAATAGAGATCCCTGATAAGAAAAAAGCACAGGAAATCCAGGGAAAGAAAGAGAGAAAACTCTGCGAAAGTTCTGCACCGGCCACCACTACAAGGTGACAAAAGTCCCTTGGGGGGGGGGGGGGGTCCTTGCCTTCTCCTTCTGCTTCCAATGGCTTAGACATGGCTTTTCAGCCCGTCTACTTAGTTTTTTATTGGATATAGGACCTCCTTTTGGTCTTTGTCCTCTAAAAACCTGAGGTTATAGCCAAGCCAAGCGAATCAAGAGCATCCTCTGTTCTCATCTACATGGATGATGGCGAAGTCCACACATGGCTTGCGACCGACAATCTGAACGAGTCCCCCACAATCTCCTGAGAAGTTAGATCCTCCTTTTCTTGCTTTTCATTGTAGTTTTTATTTTTTCAAAAGAGACAAAAATCACAACTCTTGTCTTTCATTATTGATAAGAATTGTAAATCGGCTATAAACGCCACAATCGGCTATAAATGCCAAAAAAATCGGCTTTCACGGCAAATCAAGAAAAATGTCTCTTTTCTTAAATATATGTGCAATGGAAAACTTGAAAGAAGTTGATTTCCTTTTTACTTGCGAAGGTCGATATCCGGATCACTATTTGTAATTCCAAGTAAAATAGAAAATCTGGAACACCCTCACAAAAAAATGTTGATGCACGCCTTTGTCCCCCCGGTTACGAAAGGGTCGGACCCAAACGGAGTCCCATGTCCGCCGACCTCGGTAGAACCGAGCAGAAGCACGGTCCATCAAGCTGGCACACCCGGTGGGACTCGTTCATTTGAGAACACGATGCTAGAAATGAAATATTTGCATATCATATCTTTTGCTCTATGCTTATACTTCTTTTCTCGATTCTTTGGTTACTTTCTAATTGGTGGCCTAAGTCGGATTCCGCATCTAAAAAAAAATGAGATGAGATTTTTTTTTTGAAATTTCTAATTATTTGAATTTATTTCCACTCTTTCTCTTTTCAAAAAAAAAAAAAACAGATTTTTCATTTTGGATTCAAAATTGAGAAACCTTGATCCTTTACTATCGTTCATCGTGCTTGCAGAAATGTTGAGCATGTTCGACTAAGGTTTTAGGCCATCGTTTCTCTTCAATGAGTTCATTAAAGATCTAAAAAAATAAAAATAAAAAATCAGATTTTTCATTTTGGATTCAAAATTGAGAAACCTTGATCCTTTCCTATCGTTCATCGTGCTTGCAGAAATGTTGAGCCTGTTCGACTAAGGTTTTGGGCCATCGTTTCTCTTCGATGAGTTCATTAAAGATCTAAAAATAAAAAAATAAAAAATCAGATTTTTCATTTTGGATTCAAAATTGAGAAACCTTGATCCTTTCCTATCGTTCATCGTGCTTGCAGAAATGTTGAGCCTGTTCGACTAAGGTTTTGGGCCATCGTTTCTCTTCGATGAGTTCATTAAAGATCTAAAATAAAAAATAAAAAATAAAAAAAATTAGATTTTTCACTTTGGATTCAAAATTTAGATCCCTTGATCCTTTCCTATCGTTCATCGTGCTTGCAGAAATGTTGAGCCTGTTCGACTAAGGTTTTGGGCCATCGTTTCTCTTCGATGAGTTCATTAAAGATCTAAAAAAAAACAACAAAAAAGACATAGACCACTAAGGTTAAACCAACTACGTTATTTGATCACGGTTGATTTAAGAAAAGCCTTATCCAGAGTGTGGAGACAGCTTGACTGTTCTAGGCAAGGGTCCTCCAAACGGGTTCATTAAGTAATCCTACTTTTACCTGGGGGCAATTCTATCAATCGAGATTTCACAAGATTGGGTTAGGAGGCCTATGTGTACTCTCTCGTCTTTTAAATAAAAAAGTTTCAAAATAAAAATTTTAAAATAAAAAATAAAAAATTTCAAAATAAATTTCCAAAAAAAAATCTTAAAAAAAATAAATAAATAATAAATAAATAAAATAAAAAGATTTAAAAAAAATCTTCAAAAAAAAAAAAAAACTTCCGTCATTTTTGGGTTCAGATTGGAGAAATTTTGGTCTCCTCCTTTCTGAGCACTGGCGCTCGCGGAAATCGTTGAGCCCGTGTTCAGATTGGAATGCCTTTTGCTCTCTTTGATGAACCCGATATTGGCCTTTAAAAAAAACTCGTCATTTTTGGATTCAGATCCGAGAAATTATGGTTCATTTCCTTCTGAGTACTGGCGCTCGCGGAAATCGCTGAGACCATATTTGGATCGGAAATCGCGGAACCCGTGGCACCCCCACGAAGCCTCGACCCGCAAACGACCAGGTTTATCCCAAGACTTGGTCCCCAAGACCTTCACCAAAACAAAGAAGGTCCCAAATATCCACCAAGCCAGCATACCTGGCCCCACTCAAGGAGAACCAGTTCTACCCTCTTGCTTACATGAAAGAGGAGAGACCCATCTCCAACCTGACTCCCAAGTCAACCCAGCATGAGTCGGCTTGTTCTTACAAGCCCAAAATCAGATCATGCATCACAAGGCCTCTGCAAGCACCTACTAAGGCCTACAATCCTTCGGTTCGACCCTTCATATCTACAAGGACCGAACTCGAAAAATTCAAAGCTTCGCTGCAACAGGCGAACGATCGGGTTCGCATCCTATCCTTGCCCAGTTACAAAGAAGATAGGCTCGGCTGCTGCACCCGAGGGAGCACATCCTTCGTTGTCAAAGCCCAGCCAGAGCTGACCGAAGCTCAAATTGCTCATCGTATGCGCCGCCATGCGTCGTATCGACAAAAGAGACTAGAGAAGCAAAGGACCCAGCCTCCTACACTTCAAGTTTCTCACAAATGGGTCGAAAAAGAAACACCCAACCAAGTTGCTGCCGTCCATATGGTTGGAAAAACCAGAAGACGCCAAAAGTCAGCAACAAAAATCCATGTCCGACGTCCGGTGACCCGCAGCGTCTCCAGGATAATAAGACATTCAGAAGAATCCCCTGCTCCTTCAAGCAAAGGATGGCAGAGTGATCCTTCCTCAAGCTCTTCATAAAAAAGAATGAGCCCCAGCTCAGTCACCAGGACAATTTCTTCGTTCGAATATCGAGGGATGAACGTCCTGGCTACAAATTCTGAGCCACCACCTCGCAATCCACCTCAAGATGATGCGATCACACGCATCCAGCAGTTGGAACAAGGCCTGCAGAGGATTGAAACTCTGATGGAAAACCTTCTCCTCGCCTTCCAAAATCAGGCGAACAATGAACCTCCTCCGAATCTTCAAGATGATGAGGTAAATGGAGAAGAAAATGAGTCACGCGCCCTTACCAAAAAGGACGTAGACAGTATCCTAACAAAAGCAAAATAAGAGGATATACTCAAGGAGCATGGGATCAAGCCACCATATCCCTTATGGATGGACTCGGTCCCGTTCCCTACAAAATTCAAGCATCCTACTCTCCAAACATATACGGGGAAAGGATCAGCCAGACAACACGTCATCCACTTCAAGATCTTGACGGGAGCTATCGCGGATCAAGATGCACTCAAGATCCGCCTCTTTGCAACTACCCTAAAAGGTACGGCCTTGGATTGGTACTCCATTTTGCCGGAGGACTCCATCCAAAATTGGGCCATGCTAGAGACACGCTTCCTGACTCACTTCAAAGGTGAGGATCATCCCGCTACTATGGCTCAGCTGTGCAGCCTAAAACAGGGAGAGAATGAGTCAACATATGACTTCATTCATAAGTGGAAAGCAATGGCGTACAAATGCTCTGATGTACTGCCACAAGCGTCGCTAGTCGACATCTGCCGAAACAACATGAGAGACATAATCCGCTCCATGGTCATCGGCAATAAATCAAAAAACTTGGGAGAACTCCTAGAAGCTTCCATGGAAGCTGAAACGGTGATTAAAGACCTCAACAGTCAGAAATCATCAAGAAAAGAGCCAACCGCCATTGCAACCTCTAAACCAAAGAAGAATGAGGTCCTCAATGGGCAGACTAAGTCAGCTCCTCAGCCACCAAAGAAAGTTAAAAACAAAACTGCTGGTAAGAGACCTGAACTCTCAGATGCCTTCAAAGAGCGAGTAGAAAAGTAATACCCGTTCGATGAAAATGTTGATGAAATCTTCGGGGCTCTCGTGGCAAACGGCAAGCTCACCTTGCCGGAACCCAAAAGACCGGGTGATATTGGCAAAACCAACGATCCTCGGTACTGTCCATACCACCAGATGATCTCGCATCCTCTCAATCAATGCTTCGTTGTGAGGGAGAAAATAAACGAGATGTGGAAAACAGAGTCATCACCTTTGACAAAAACTATGGGTCTACCTCCGTCAACATGGTGACATGTGGACAAACATCAAAATCACCGAAGAAGAAGATCACTACTTCCTTCAAGGTGATAAACACAATCCAAGCGTCCGAAGAACTGGTTCCTTACCCGACACCAGACGGACAACCCATATGGGTACATCTCGATCTCCTAGAAGATGAAAATTGAGAGGTCGTGAAAACAAAGCCTACAGCTCAACAGCGAAGGCAGGCTAGGAAACATCTCCTCAAGCTCAAACGGCAAGAGAAGACCCAGCCAAAATAAGAAGTCCATGAAAAGGCAGAGGCTTCCTCTACCGCTTCACTGGAGGCAATAAAAACGTCACTTCCAGACACTTCAAAGGGGGTAAGAAAATTCACTCTCAGTGATTTCATGCCACCTCAATTCAAAGAAACCACGCAGGGGGCATCATACTCTTGTAATTCGGTAGTTGGATTCTCCATTGATGGATACGAGTCCAGCGACACCGATGATGGATTCGAATCCAACTACACCGATGAGTGGGAGGAATCCCTTGAAACAGGAGAATATCTCTCCGATGAAGAATGGGTTCCTGAGACTCATCTTATGCCAGTAATCTGGTATAACCCCTACAGCCACAAGGATCCTGGTCTGATGATGAAGAAGACCAAGAGGCTGTACAAGAAAATGTTGCTGACCCAACACCTGTCATTGCTCTAGTGGAAATCAACTATGTTGAGCCACAAAGAGTTGATGAAGAAGAAGATTTGGCTCCCATGCCTGATCTTGAAGAATATACAAGGATCTTGCAGCGTCTCGCTCTAGAACAAGAGCAAGACCGTGTCAACGAGCTTCCTAGCAACCCAGAGCCGGAAGTCCCTAAAGACCATCAGGTACATCCTCCCTTATCTCCTGAAAATGGAGAAAATTGCTGGATAGACGATCCTCTTACATCTGAGGATGAGTCTGACTCTGATCAGGCAACGTCTCCTGTCAGAGCTTCCTGCAATGTGATAATTCGAGAGTATAGCTCTTCCGAAGCATCGTCTGATGAGGTCACTTACACTCCGATGACGCCTAGCAATATATCCTCTGGAGCCACCTCATCTCACGTGACTTTCACTGAGATGACACCCTCTCAGGTTTCTTCTCCTGAGACTGTGACTTCAGAGCTCACACCCTTCCTGACTGAACAATCCCCAGCTATTGATGCTTGGGACGATGAATTGGTCAACGAAGAAGAAAGGTTGCTGGATGCTGTTCAGGACTTGTTCCCGAAAAATGCTCTGTGCAACATAATCACTGAGGATGGTTACTTTGCTGTAGATACATCCTCAGCAAATGAAAAATGACAGCCTCTTGATCCTGAAGACAATCTTCCAAACGAAGACCCTTCTCAAGAAGCTCTCGAAGTCGGTAGAGGCACTCGCTCTGGCCGGGACTACCACAAAAATTACAACCAATCTTCCTTTACATATGTAAATCCTTCGGGAAAAGATGTTGTAAGCGCCCCTAGTGGCAACAATGATGAACATGCAGGCCCCAAGGAGGCTTTCAAGTATGACTTGATTGAACACTTCAAACACATACCTGCACGTCTGCACATCCTAGATTTATTGCAAATGTCTCCGCGCACTCGTGATAATCTCATTTCAGAATTACAAAAGCTGAATGAGGATGCCGACAAACACGCCCCGCAAGTTCTCCAAATTGAAATGGACTATCGGGTCAAAAACTCAGAAACTTCCTCAAAGGGAGAAAAGAAGAAAACTGAGGGATCATGCATCGAATGCCTCTCGGTTCAAAAAGCAGCCAGTGCAACCATCGCCTTCACAAAGGAAGACCTCCTACTTGGCGAAACAAGGCACAACCGACCCCTGGACTTCACAGGGTACATCAAGGAAATGCCTATGCACAGAGTCCAGATCGACCCAGGTTCTACACTCAACCTCATCTCCACATTGGCTCTCGAAGAGTTGGGCATCCCGCCCAGCAAGCTGAGTGTAACACCCCGACCCACCTTAATCTCGTTTTAGAGTTAACTAATTTAGATTAATTGCTTAATGGATGTTTTGGTTGTGATTGGACTTGATTAGGTAGAATTAGTGGGGTTTGACCATTTACTAGGTAGATTATGACTTTTGGAGTGTTTTGGGTTTTTGTGTGTACTTAGAAATTTTTGGGTTTTTAATGTATTGCATAGAGCATTTTATGGGCCTTAACTTTCATGCTGTGACCCAATTAAATTCGGATCTATTTAGACCCATTTCCAGCCCACTTAATCACCCCAGGCCCTTTCTTGCAATTTCAGCCCATTTCTGGACTTGCATGCAACTGCAGGATAAGTTGGGATAAAACCCATTTCAGCTACTCTTTTCCTTCATTTCCAGCTGAGAGTTCCTCTCTACTCTTCTTCTCCATTTCTTCCTTCCTCATCTTAAGCAATCAACCAAGACTCCTAGCATGAGTAGAAGCTAGCCACCACTTCATCTTCTCCACCAAGATAACATCTTCCAAGCTCAAGCATCCACTCATCTTTCTTTCTTCTTGCTTTTGGTAAGCTCTTTCTTCACTAAGCATTTCCATTTGATTTCCTTCATCCTTGGAAAGCTACAAATCATGTATGCATCATCTCCTTCCTCATTCATTTCATTCATTTTCGTTTTCACCATTTTAGGGCATTTGAGCTTGCATTTTTGGGGATTCTTGATTAGAAAAGATTTGGAGTGTGAGAGTTAGCTCAAAGCACCAAGGCAAGTTAAACTTATACATTTGTATGCATGATTCCTTACTTGATTCATGAATGTGATTAATCTTGCTTAGATACCCTTCTTCTTGCTCAAAAATGGATTTTTGTGGGTGATTTCTTTTGTTAATGTATATGGGTTTATTGATGGTTTTGATGAGCATTTTGGAAGCTCAAAGATACCTATTGGTAGTGTTTTAAAACCTGATGAAATGCCTTGAATGGCCTGAGAGAAATCAAGAAGTTTCAGATTTTCGGAACCCAGGATTTGACAGTTCGCTCGAGCGAGCGTGAGTGAACGCTCGAGCGAAGGGCTTTCTGGGAGAGTTCGCTCGAGCGAACTTTTGGTTCGGTCGAGCGAACAGCTCTCTGTCTGGGGTCCGCTCGAGCGACCATTTGGACGCTCAAGCGAACCTGATACCTGCAGTATACAGATTTTCCAATGACCATAACTTTTCAACCGTAAGTCCGTTTTTGGAGATCTACATACCGTTGGAAAGCTCATGATGTGTAGAACCCAACAAAAGATTATATGTTGGATTCTATATAATTGTGACAAATGGACGTTTCCATGAGCCGGACATTGAACCGTAGCTTGATCTAGTTGATTGGCCTGATAGATGGACCGGTAGGATGAGCACCCTGAACTTTTATCATGACCACTGGGTTTGTTTAATTGTGGATATGGATTGAGCACCCGTACCCACAAAAGGGGCATTGTATTCTTCGGATTGTAACCGTGCCAAATGTGTTCTATTAAGGGATTCGACATCCAAATTATGTAACGCCAAGGGGTCCTCGTAGCCCGATAATGTCGGACTCTTAATACTACCCGAGTTGGACGGTGAAGACCACATGTGTTCCCAAGACCGTAGGCCTGGCTTGAATTACATCTTGACTCCGTATATGATCTGTATGTACATGCATTGCATTCCGTTTTCAGTATTCTAGTATGACTTGATCATGCTTCTGTTTGGTTATGTATTTTCTGTTACGCATCTGTTATATTACCTTTAATTATGGCCTTGTCAGTATATCTCAGTGAGTTCTGATTCTTTGTTATTTATATGTCTTGTCCTGTATATGCCCTGTATCTGATTTACACTGTCATGCACCTGCTCTGTTGTCTATATATTGCACTCTATGAGTCGGCAGCACTTAGCTTCGACCCTATCTAAGTCGGACCCGGCTAAGTGTGGGTTTAGTAAACTTCTGGCCCTCTGCAGATGGGAATATATTCTGAGGGTTTACCGGCACCCTAGGTCTACGATGGAGAATTCTGGGTACCTCTGTCTCCTAGTAGCACCACCCTGTTCTGTCCTGATATTCTGCTCTCATTTTATTTTCATGTTACATGATTAACTTGAGGGAACATAGCTTATGTGGATGTGCCAACTAGTTTGTTAATATGTTATCTGTTATCTATGATTCTTATGTCTCATGCTAATTCATGCACTGATATGCCTAGTGATTATTCCTTGATCTCTTATGATTTATACCTGTCTGACTATTCATTTGATACATGTTATATGGACTGTATATGTTTGTCTTGCTTAGCTTAGTCTAATGGTGCTACACTTGGCGTTACAGGTGAATACATCGACGCCATTGCCCCGGAGATCCTTGAGGAAGAGGAATTTCTCCAGAACGTAGCAGAGTGGATTCCTGATGATGTCTTCTAGACATCCGTATGATGAGAAATGGACGTTTAAATAACCCACTGACCATGGCTAGGATTGCCACATATTTTGTATTAGCTTATAAACTTGTTAGTTTTGGGATTGTAAACTTAATTAACTTACTTCTTTTCTTTCTATCTCTTAAACTTGAATCTTAAATCTATGTTCATGGACCCTTATGCTCTATATCTTGATGATTGTGTTATATTAATTTGGATATCTATTTGACAAATTATACAGGCATATCGAAAAATATAAACCTCACACGTGATATCCTGTGGGTAAATTCCGTACGTGGGGACTTAGAGTCAATGAGTTGACTCGAATTTCCATGCGGGCGTGTGTCGCGCCTCGGGATGTGTGTAATCTCGGGCTCGGGGCGTGACACTGAGCCATACATCTGTATCTATCTTTGGATACGATGGGAGTACTCAAAGGCCTATCGGCAAAATCAGGTTCAAGTTGCAGATCGGTGATCTTATCTCTGAGGTCACTGTGTATGCAATAAAAACCCCTTCATGCTACAACATCCTTCTCGGACGCCCCTGTAACTTTTACATCAATGCATCAAGTTTGTTGGCGACGACGGCATGATACATCGAGTCTTTGCGGACAGAAAACCCTTCAAGGGTAAAGAAGTCCACTTCGCAGACTCACAGATGTATGAAGGTGAAAAAGAAGAAGAGGAGAAGCACACAACACCCTTTGCAGAAAATCTCCAGAAAGATAAAGGCAAGGCTCCTCAACAATCACCGGAAGAAAACAAACCATCCGGCAAATCCGAAGAGAGCATCCAAACTCCTTTCATCATCTCCCTCAAACCTTCGAAGCCTTTTGTCATCACAACTAAAGTGAAGAAGGCAAAGCAAAAGCCTGGGGGCAAATTTGTTGTCTCTTTCGTGTATATCATGCAAGACACGGATTCAGATTCAGAGCCAGAAGACGACACATCATCAAGCCAAACTGATACTCAACAAGTTCAGCCTGCTCTTACTCCAATGGAGACAACTTCTGACATAGAAGATCCTACGTCAGCTTCCTTCGTTGTTCCAGCAACTTCAGCAAAAGGAAATCCGATCTTCTTCCATAGATCGGACGCTTCTTCATCAAACTCCTTGCTTGAACCCTTCCAAAATGAAGGTATGCCTCAACTATCCTTATATAGTTCTGTGGCACAAGCTATTATGAAGAAAATGGGCTATGATGCTCAAAACCCAGTCGGTTTGGGAGAACGACGCGGTATTCTCACGCCATTGGGGCCCGTCTTGACCAAAAGTCAGCTGGAAGATTGGAGACTCTACAGCCATGTAGAAAAGTCTTCACATGGGTTAGGGTATGATCCCGACACTCCTCTGAGACAGTTGACACAAAGGCTTAAAAGTCGACTTACCGACCAAGCCTCAACATCTCAAGTCCATGAAGACATCGATCTCCCTGGATATCTCTTCGATGAGTCACCAGACAAAGATCCAGGAAGCTCATCTAATTGGTATGATTTCTCTGACGATGAAGAGGAATTGTCCGATGGCACAGACATGTGGTCTTCTGACCCAGAAGAACCCTTATCTCCAAAAGAAGTAGCCTACTTCGACACGATTTCAACATGCGATTGGGATCATCTCATAGCAAGCCTTAGAAAAATTGCCGATCAAGAAGACCCGTGGAAAGGAACAAAACCTTGGTCTGGAAATGCCCTTGAAACCCCATAAGGTTTCGTTGAGCTGGAAGCCTCCGAAAATATTGTGGAGGAACCACCTTCGAACCTTCCAACAGAAGATCCTATTCGAAAGATAGACCTGGGAACACCAGATAATCCACGTCCTGTATTCATAAGCAAGAATATAAAGGATGATGAGTTACCCGAGTATATCGCCTTTCTTCGTGAGTTCGTTGATTGCTTTGCATGGTCTTATACTGACATGCCTGGCTTAGACCCCAATATAGCAGTCCACAAACTCAATCTACAAGAAGACATCAAGCCTGTCAAGCAAGGCCAAAGAAAATTCCGTCCAGATGTGATGGATAAAATTGAACAAGAAGTTCAAAAACTCAAAAGCGTCGGCTTCATCCGTAAGGAATAACATCCTGAATGGTTGGCCAACATTGTCACCGTGACAAAGAAAAACGGGCAGATCAGGGTCTGTATTGACTATAGAGACCTGAATGGCAATGATTGATAATACCTATGGATTCGAGGGAATGACATTCATGGATGGTTTCTCTGGCTACAATCAGATAAAGATGCATCCTGAAGACGAAAAACATACATCCTTTCGGACCCCATTTGGCGTGTATTGCTACACTGTCATGCCATTTGGTCTGAAAAATGCTGGTGCCACATATCAGAGGGCTATGATGAAGATATTCCAAGATATGCAGCACAAGACGGTCGAATGTTACGTTGATGACCTCGTCGTCAAAAGCAAAAGAAAGGAAGATCATATCGAAGACCTTCGATAAGTCTTCCTCCGACTTCGCAAACACAAACTACGAATGAATCCTTTAAAATGCTTATTCGGTGTCTCGTCGGGTAAGTTCCTCGGATTCTTAGTTCGGAAAGCTGGAATAGAGCTTGACCCCATAAAAGTCAAAGCCATTCTAGAAATGCCTTCTCCAAGAACCTTGAGAGAACTCAAAGGGCTTCAAGGGAGATTGGCCTACATCAGACGGTTCATCTCCAATCTTTCGGGGAAATGCCGTCCATTCTCCCGATTGATGAATAAAGGTGTAAACTTTGTCTGGGATGCTGACTGTGAAGCTACATTCCAAGATATCAAGTCATACCTGACCAAACCTCCAGTGTTAGCTGCTCCTACCACTGGAAAACCATTCATCATGTTCACAAGAGCCCTTGATCACTCTCTGGGCGCACTGCTTGCACAAGAAAATGATGAAAGAAAAGAAGCTGCTCTATACTACCTCAGCCGCATGCTAGTAGGTGCAGAGCATCGCTACTCTCCAGTCGAAAAGGAATGCCTTGCAGTGATGTTCGCTGTACAAAAGCTGCGTCACTATTTGCTTTCCAACATAGTCTACCTGGTCTCGAGGATCAACCTCTTGAAGGTCCTTGTCACAAAAGCAGGTTCTCTCAATGCCCGACTGGCAAAATGGTCCATCCTTCTGTCACAATTTGATATTAGGTATGTACCACAAAAGGCAATCAAAGGGCAAGCTCTAGCAGATTCTCTCGCAGAGCATCCATTGCCTAAAGATTCTCCACTAAGAGATGATCTCCCAGACGAACCAGTCTACAATGTGGTGACTCTCTCACAAAAAGCTTCCTGGGACATGTACTTTGACGGTGCATCCAGGACAAATGAAAAAAGACAGCTGATCTCGGGAGTTGGCATCCACTTTGTTAGCCCCGACAAATACATGATTCCTCACGCTTTCTCGCTACTGGAACCATGCACAAACAATGCAGCTGAATATCAAGCTCTGATCCTAGGATTGGAACTCGCCATCGAATCCGGTATCACCATGCTGGAAGTCTTTGGAGGCTGTCAACTGATCGTCAACCAGATGAATCAGAAATTTGAAGTCAGGAAGCCTGATCTGCTGCCTTACTACAACAAAAGTACAATCGCTTCTGCAAAAATTTGACATCTGTCACATCACCTACATTCGTAGAGGTGAAAACATACGTGCTGATGCCCTGGCTGGACTTGCTGCATCTATGGCAATCCAGGAAGGGGAAAACATGCAAATCACAGTGTGTGAAATAAGAATCCTTCCTCCTCTTAACACACACCAAGCAGTTGCTGAATGCCACCAAGTGGTTGGAAGTCGGATCTTTATCCTTTAACCTTCAATCGGCGACTGGAGGGATCCGTTCATTGATTACGCTATGTTCGGAGTCTTACTTGAAGATCCAAAAGAACGGGTAAGCATCCAAAGGCGAACCCCAAGCATTCATTTGGATATTCCTTCAAAAATCCTTTACAGGAAATCCTTCAACGGAGTACTTCTACGCTGCTTGTGACAACAAGAGGCTGAAGAAACACTCAAAGAAGTTCATGCTGGTCTTTGCGGAGCTCATCAGGCTGGTCCCAAGCTCTATGATCAGATAAAAAGGTTAGGTTATTACTGGCCTACCATGGTAGCTGATGCAATGCAATTTGTTAAGCGCTGCCAACAATGCCAAGTTCACAGAGATTATGTTCACATGCCTCCAGAATGGCTACATCCTACAGCGATTTCATTGCCTTTCGAAGCATGGGGTATGAACATCATAGGTCCTATTTCTCCCCCTTCAAGCAAAGGTCATCGCTTCATCTTTGCCGCAACGGATTATTTCTCTAAGTGGTCAGAAGCATTTGCGCTTAACGAAATGAAGACCTCATCAGTCCTTCAGTTCCTGCGCACCAACATCATTTGTCGTTTCGGCATACCTAAAAGATTCATCCATGATAACGGACCACAATTCCGAGATCATCGATTCTATAGGTTCTGCGACAAATACAAAATCCAAAGCTGTCCTTCGACTCCATACAATCCGACAGCAAACGGATTAGCAGAAGCCTTCAACAAAACACTCCGCAAAATCCTCAAGAAAATGGTCTCTAGTCACAAAAGAGATTGGAGCGACAAACTGTCTGAAGCTTTGTGGGCCTATCGAACCACCGTTCGAGGACCAACCCATAGCACACCATTCTCCTTGGTCTATGGATGCGAAGCTGTCGTACCCTTGGAAGTACAAATTCCTTCCTTGAGGGTATCCTTACAAAACGACATGACTCAAGAAAGCAATGTCAAATTGCGACTCCATGAGCTGGACAATCTCGATGAGAGACGGCTCGAAGCTCGACAAAGCATTGAACTTTACCAAGCACGCATGGCAGGATCTTTCGACAAAAAGGTCAGGCAACGCGCCTACAAAAAGGGTGACTTGGTTCTTACGGTCAAAAGACCAATGGTCTTCGCTCACAAGTCCAAAGCCAAATTTGAGCCAAAATGGGAGGGACCCTACGTCATCGACAACGTTTTCTCCAACGGCGCATACGCACTCCTAAACATGGAAGGTGACAGATGTATGCTGCCCATCAACGACAAGTTCTTAAAGCGGTACTACCCTTGAAGACTTACCCAACTGGGTAAGAGCAATGCCTGTACGGTCAAAACCGATTTCCAGGTACATGCTCGCTAAACCCACTCTTTTTAGAATTTTCATATCAAATGTTGAAATTTCTAGAAATTCAAACGATGCTTACTTTCATCGTTTCATTGTTCAAAAATCCAAGTTTAGGAGCCTCTCCCTAACTTGAACAAAATTTTCAACCCTTGAACCCAAAATTCATGGTTTGAAAGAAAATCCGGATTCAGGGATTTCCACTCAAGTCCACCCTATCTTTTACCGCCTAAATGGTTTTAGGTCAAAACTTATGACCCTCGTGTCTTTAAATAAAAAAAATGGTTTTTCTAAAAAATCGCGGGGAAGCGACGGTTAGTCGATACTCGCACAAATCGGAAGCATGCGAACCACGTTCGACACTTCCAAAATCCCAGGGAAGTGACATTTCGTCGATACTTGCAAAATCCAAAACCGTGGACACACAACATTTCAGTTGATATCCATAACCCAAATTTCGAAGGTTCGAAAAAACCTAAAAACCATGGAGACGCAACATTTCAGTTGATAACCACAACCCAAATATCAAAGGTTCGAAAAAACCAAAAAACCGTGGAGACGCAACATTTCAGTTGATATTCACAACCCAAATTTCAAAGGTTCGAAAAAACCAAGAAATCATGGAGATGCAACATTGCAGTTGATATCCATAATCCAAAGGTTAGAGAAAACCGCAAATTTAAAAAATCGTGGGGAAACGACATCAAGTCAGTACCCGTAAAACCAAAATTTTGGAAAAGCAAGGAAGCGACATTCCATCGATACTTGCACCCAAATCCACGAGGATGCGATATTCCATCGATACTCGCAACCGAATGAGCAAGGATGCGACATTCCATCGCTACTTGTAAGACCATTCAGCAGGGAGGCGACTTTTAGTCGATACTTGCATTTTTGAAAACCAAACCGGCTATAAATGCCACCAAACCAGCTATCAATGCCACAAAATAAACCGGCTATCAATGCCACAAACCGGCTATAGATGCCACCAAAAAAGGCTATAAATGCCACAGACCGGCTATCAATGCCATAAAACAAAACCGGCTATCAATGCCACAAACCAAAAACTTGGCTTAAAAAAAAAACCCGGCTATCAATGCCACAAAAAACCGGCTCTTATGCCACAAACAAAATCTGGCTCCCATGCCAAAACAATCATTTGACAAAAGATTTTCACAAAATGACAAGCTTTTGATCAAATCCCATTTAGCAATTACTTTCATCATAAAAAGATTTAAGTGAGCGTAGGGAAAACAAAAAACAAAACAAAAAAATCATCCCATTTAGCAATTACTTTCATTACAAAAAGATTTAAGTGAGCGTAGGGAAAACAAAAAAAAAATCATCCCATTTAGCAATTACTTTCATCACAAAAAGATTTAAGTAAGCGTAGGGAAAACAAAAAAAAAGTACAAAAAAATACATGTGGTACCAAAAAAAAATGAAGAAGGATAGTTTCTGCTACAAAAATCAGGAGCTCAACCAAAAATGGTTTCCAGCCAAAATTCCAGCTCTTCAAGCAAACTTTCGGTCTCAGCCGTCAGAGTTTCCAGGGCACGCTTCTTCAGAAACTTGCCATGAGATGCTGGAGAAGGCTGCAACCCTTCTTTCACACCGGGAAGCTTATCCCGAGCAGCTTGCCATTGTTTGTCCTCTTGAAACTTCCTTTCAAGAACTCGATCATCATCTGCAACCCGGCGAATCAGAGCACTCTCCCTATTGCGAGCCTCTGTTATAGCAGCCCACTTGGCAGCGACTTGTGCCTTCAAATGCTCAAGACGTTTCCTGGCCTCATCGACTTCCCTATCAAGGATGTTAAGGTCATGTGTCAGCCCAATGATGGCTTGCTCTTCTAAGTTCTTCTCTCGGACTATCTGCTTCCTGCTTTGTGTAGCCTCATTCAGGTCAGACTTAGCCTTATCAGCAGGGTCCAGGAACATCTCCTTAAAGAACTGGTCATCAGCAAAACCCATGGTCTCAAACCACTTGTCACCCAGTGCAATGATCCTATCAACGATCGCCCTGGCACCTGTGACATCCAGACCAGCCTCTTCGGCATCACCGAGAATCTCCTGCACATGCTGGATGATGCCAAATCCGGCATCCAAGTGTCCAGCAAGGAGAGTCTCAATCCAAGAGCTCGGAACCCGCACCACCACCTTCTTCGCAAAAAGAAGAGATGGCCCAGCTGAGGATTTGCCCCGCTCCGTCGATCGGCTGCTCATGTCATGCCCCGTCGGAAGAGTAACAAAAGAACTCTTTCCAGTCGGAGCTGCTGGGGAACAAATCTCAGCACGAGGTACCTCCTCCACTGTGTCAGAATTGGTTGCAGGAGTCTCTACCTCCAGATCAACCTCTGGCATCTCTTGCTCTGGTTCTGAAAGAAGCGACGAACTCTCCTCTGTCACTTCAATACCTGCCAAAGAAGCACAAAAAGGTATGAATATGATCCCGTTTGAAAATCATTATCAGGGTTATTTCTACAAAATACCTTCTTCGACGACTGGTGGAACACTCTCTTCCTCCATGAACTCATCGGAAGCATCGTCAACATTTGCGTCCATCGATGGTTCAAAGTCATCGGAATCCTGTGGCAAGTGAGCTGACAAGAAAAATGTTAGCAAACCAGGTTACAGATAAAAAAAAAGAGAAGAGCAAAAGAGGTCATACCAGTTGGAGATTCTGGAACCACTCCAGAATCCCTAGGTTCTTCTTTTGGTGCCGCAACAGGATCCGTCACCGCCTCATCGGCAGGAACCTCAGGCGTTGCCAAGTCTTCATCCTCTGCTAAAAAAAAAGAGCAGCAGGGGGAGAAATCAAATTAGAACATGGAAAAATCCCATGAAAAGAAATGGAAAGAGAAAGAGGAAGAATCATACCTTCACCGATGGTCTCTTCTTCTCGGCTTCTCTTTTCTGGAGGCTCGTCAGCATTCCCCGGCACCTCCTCATTAATAGTAAGAGGGACTTCTATGTCAGGAGAGTCCTCATGTTGCCCCTTGCTGCGATGATGACTCCTCTTCCTCTTACTTCTGCGGGCTCGCTTCTTAGAAGAACCTGCCCCACTGTCAGAGTCAGGTTTCCCACTTGACTCCTCACTGGATGGTCTACTCTTGCCAGTAGACTCCACGGAAGCTTGCCTCTGTGCCGCTTGCATCCAAGCATCAAGCTCAGCTTCCTCCTGTTCTAGCTGCTTTAAAGCCTCATCAGGTATTTTTCGAACAGCTTCAGAACCAATGATGCCTTGGTCACCGAGAAAGCCTATCTTGTGCTTCTCTCCAGAAAGGAAGGCCCAAACTTCCTCTCACCGGATGCCATCTGACTTTCCAAGGCCTTTTCCAGATGACAGCTTCACATCAAGCTCCCTCTTGGAAAGTCCTCGATATGCCGAAAAGCTCTCCACGAACCACTTCGTGAAGCCAGCAGTCCGGGAAGTCGACAACACAGGATAAGAGATCATGGCAGTAGTGTCTTCAGCACTATAGAAAGCCCATGCATTTCTCCCATCCTGTAAACCTCCAAAACGCTTCACCATGCTTGAAGGCGCTCCAACAACGCCTTGAGAAAAGCCCAACTGCAGAGCAAAGCGAGAAGGTACATATGGCTGGATGTCGACGAAAAGATGTCTGCGGTACACCATCGTGCCGACACGTATGCTGAAAAGCCACTCCTTCTCTGCATTTGTCAAGGAGTAATGCATTCCCGACCCCGCCCTGGTAGAGTCTCGGGAGGCACCAAAATCAAAAGCCTTCTTCCGCAACTCCAGAGAAAGCTTCACTGAAGATTGCCCCATCTCGACCTCCCTGAACCGTCGGATCCTCATACGGACAAACAAAAGTGATTCGGACACGGCTTTGCCCTTAGCAAGTCGAATCATCAAAGGATCATCATCCTATGCAGCACCCAGCCGGTGGAAGCCAGGACAGTGGTATACAAACCACGAATAGAAGATATAGGCTGAAAATACCCTGTTCATGGGAAGCCCAAGCCGAACCAAGAATGCAGCAGCCTGCAGTTCGGTACACAAGTAGGAGTAAAGAGCTGGCACCAAAGCAAGCTGCTCTCCAAACGCCATCTGACAAGCCGGAAAAATACAATGCGGCCTGATGTGCATTCCATCTCCTCCAACAAAAATAGCCTAACCAAGATAAATAAGTGAGGTAAACAGCAAGATCTCTCCGCGGTGCAATGTCAGGACATATGGCATTTGTACTCGCGAAGAAATCTTTCAACTCTTTTTGCATGGTCAAAGTCTTCTTCCTGTCTTCCCGGGTCATACTATCAGAAGACTCCCTGCTGTCAAAAAAGTTGAGGAACGAAGAGCCAGAACTCTTCCAACTACTGGGTCTAACTTTCAAGCCCTCCTTCTCCTTTAAAAAATCATAGAAGGCAACGAGCTGAAAGTACAGAAGCCTGAACTCCTCAGACTGCTCCTCAAGGACGCTGTCGATTGGCATAAACTCCTCATAGAGTCTGCCAAGGATGGGCAATCCAGTAATGGCGCTCAGCTCCTTCAAAGAGAAACCAATCTCACCATTCGTCACAACGAAGGTATCGGTTTGTGGAAGGAATGACTCCAACATAGCCATGAAGGCCTCGTCGGAAAAGATCACGGTCTCCCTAAAGGCGCGGACCGCATAAAAAATCCCGGCTTCCTTCAAAACGGTGCCACCAATTAGCAGGACGTAATCAGTCCACGACTTCCACTCGGAGTCAGCACTGAAATGGCCACGAAGTCGAAAAGGCTTCACCCAATTACTGCCGTCACCGCTGAAAATGCCAAGGCCCACCGGTCCCAAATCGACCGACGGATAATCAGAGCCCTGGTAGCTGCTGGCCGGCATCAACATGTCCATGTCAGCAGGCGACTTCTCCGCATATCCAGGAGAACCGCCAACAAAAACCCTGGTCTTGATTACATTTATCCTTCTCACCCAGCTTGGAGGATCTTCCCTCTTAGAGCATGTGGGGGCAAGGCTCATGATCGAGCCGGTGCGATCAAACGTCGACTGGGTAGCAACAGTCTTCTTCTCACCATCTGCTGTGAAAGAGAACTGAAAGCATCTTCTCTGGTATGTTATGTCATTAGGGACTGCATCACCAAAGAAGAAGGTAGGCTTGAGCAAAACCCTCTGATCTTCCATCACCCATAGACGACTGCTTACCATGATCTTATAAAACTCCTCTCCCTTGAGAGCGATCAGTCGCTGCCTCATCTCATCTCTGTTGAGGGAGTCGCACTCTTCCAGATTTCTCTCAACATACTGGACCTTCTCCCAGGCCTGCTGAACGGACGGATTAGAAGATCTAGCAGATCGACGAGGTACGCTTGTAACAGGCTCTTTACCCTTGTTCATTCTGGAGAAACCACTTGCAAAGGATGGAAAAGAAAAAGATCAATCATCAAAATGACAGAATGTCACTAAGAAAAATCTGGCGAAATTTTGACATGGCTCCGGGGTAATTCTGAAGAAAAATGAAATATCCCGAAAGAAATAGAAAGCCTGAAGATGGGCTCAACATTGCTGCGAGCTCCGAAACTCCAAACTTTCGAAACCTCAAAGTCTCCGCAAAATCAGGAAGGGCTCAACATCGTTGCGAGCCCCAAATTCCCAAATTTGTA
Source organism: Litsea cubeba (assembly GCA_012931725.1). Taxonomy (NCBI): domain Eukaryota; kingdom Viridiplantae; phylum Streptophyta; class Magnoliopsida; order Laurales; family Lauraceae; genus Litsea; species Litsea cubeba. The sequence goes on from CM022946.1 coordinate 119,479,675, forward strand.
AAAACTTTCAGGTATGCTATCATATCATGCTACAAATTTACAAAAGAATGCATGCATGAACATCTTGGTTTGCCAAAAACTTCATTATCATGATGAGTAAAAAAAAAAAAAAAAAAGAAACTTTCATCAAAAAAAAAAGAGAGAAACAAAGCAAAAAAAAAAGAAAAAAAAAGAAACTTTCTAAAAAAAAAGGGGAGAAAGAAAAGAAACAAAAAAAAGAGAGGGACTGGCCCATAGGCCACGTGGCCGTACGGCCAGATCTGTACGGATCTGTCCGTACGGCCCACAAAAGAAAAAAAAAGCACGAGAAAAAAAAAGAAAATACGTGTAAAAAAAAGGGGGAAAACACGTGAAAAAAAGAAAAGAAAAGAAAAGAAAGAAACAAAAAAAGAAGAAAAAAAGAACTTTTTCTATCATCCTATTTCCTACAATGGAGTTTTCTTGAAAAAGGGAACTTACTTGAAGCCATTGATGGAGAAGAAGAAGACAGTCTTGAAGATCTTGAAGAAGAAGAACTCTTAGTCTTGAAGCCCTCTTGGGATTGTTGCAAAAGAAAGCAGTAAGAGCAAGAGATCCAACCTCCTCCTTGCTTTTATAGAAGAGAGCAAACCAAAGAAGGAAAGAAGAAAGAGGTAAGTGTTACTAATTAGTAACCTTACCAAAAGAAAAAAATTAGAAAGATACCTTTCCCAAAAGAAAGATATCTTGAGGGATTCTCTCCCAAAAAGAAATCATTGAGAGATTTTCTCCCAAAAGATAGAAGATTTGAGATATTCTCTCCCAAAGAAAGATATCTTGAGATATTCTCTCCCAAAATAAAGGGAACATGAGAGATTCTCTCCAAGTAAAGATATTCTTAGATATTCTCTATCCAAAGGAGATATTTTTAGATATTCTTTACAAAAATGACACCATATGAGATCTAAGCCATTTCAAAAATCTTAAAGTCCCATGGGTTGGCCCATATGAGCCAGGTTTGACCACCTAGGCACTAAAAAAAAAAATTTGGGCTTTTAGTCAAAGAGAAATCCCTCTTACCAAGAGCATACAAAAAATGGTTCCATGCCTCTTTTGAGTTGATTGGACCATACAAAAAAGAATTCCAAGCCCCATGAGCTTCCAAAAATCAAACCATCCAGCCTCATATACCAAATTGAGCCAAAATCTTGAAATTGACATTCCACAAAAATCCAAACCAAATCCTAGTCCCCTAACTTGCCATATACAGCTTGTTAGGTCACAAGACCAAAACCAAAACCAAAACCTGATCCCCTAACTTGCCACATACAGCCTGTTAGGTCACAAGATCAAAATCAAAATCGACCCCCCCCCAACATTCCACATACAGCTTGTTGGGTCACACGGTCAAAACCAAACCCGACCCCCTAACCTGCCACATACAGCTTGTTAGGTCACAAGGTCAAAACCCAAATCCACATCCCTGATGTCATCTTCAAAACTTTGCCTCGAGATGGTACGTGATCCCTTTCACTACCATAAAATTCCCTTGGAAGCTCAAAATGCTACAAATACCAAAAGAAAGACTCATCAAAGACTCTTGGTCAAGTTACAAGCTCTCCTTCAAAAATCTCTTCGAGGCACATCGACTACAAAAGTTAAGCAACTCGTCGCTGCACCTCGAGGGGGCATTTGTTGACAACAAAAATGTCACTTTGCTTCTTCAAGATGCAAAAAGCTACATGAAGTCGCAACCTGCCATAAATAGGCAATGCTACTTCCAAAAAATCAAATCTTGGCAGAATCAAACAAAAACTGCAAGATCCTTCAAGACAGCCAAAAGAGGAGTACACAAGAAGTTTCGGGCCATTTCAAAATCATTTGGCCTAACTTAGCTTCTCCGGCAGCTGAAAAGGAGCTCCTGGCGGCAAAAGCATTGGAGACGCCAAATCTTCGATCAGAGCCGATGGATGATCTCAAAATACATCCAAAAGGCTCCACATCAAGTTCCGAGTCAAACCGACAACGTTTGACCCTACATCAACCCTTGGACAGCTAAATCAAGCCTCTCGAAGGCGAGAACCACTGAGGCCATCAGTCATCAGATAGAGCACATGGACGGCTTCAAAATGCTTACAAAGGGCTACACGTCAAATTTCAGGTCATTTCGACAACATTTGACCAGACTTTGACGCTCGGAAGCCAAATCAGGCCTCCCGGCGGCGAAGCTCCCCGGGACTATGGTTTCCAAGACAGAGCCTATGGATCATCTTAAAATGACTCCAATAGGTTCCCTGTCAAATTTCAAGTCAATCGGACATCGGTTGACCGCACATCAAGCCGCGACATCTTCATCGCGATAAAAATAAGTCTACTGGTGATAGGACCCCAAACGGCTTCAAAACTCAAACAAAAGCCTATGGTTGGTCTTATTTACTGCTCAGGAGGCTTCACCCCAAATTTCAGGTCATTCCGACATTGTTTGGCCCAGTTTCAGCTTCTGACGGAAAATCGGCAGCTCTGCACGACAAAGTCTTCGGCTTTCTCGGAAAATCGGAAACTTTGCAATCCAAAATGCAAGGATTCTCATCAAGTTTTCTACAGGGAAATCAGGCCAATAAATGATAAAAAATGTCAAGAAAAATACAGAAGAAAAAAGAATCAAAAAACATAAAAAAACGGACGCAAAACGGGACAAAAAGGGGGAAAACCCCCCAGGGTCGCAGACCCCTGCAACCCTGGCCCATGGTCGCTGGCGACCATGGGGCCTGGGATCGCCGGGTGGGCCCCGAAAACCCCTGTTTTTCATCATTTTTCGCGATTCGAAGCGTCCGACTCCTCAGATTTTCCAAAATTCATACTTTTGAGACACCAAATCCTTTGACATCTGTCAAAATCACTGGTCAATCATCAAGAGTATCAAAATCAACATTGATTGCTAACTGGTCAACCAAAAAAATGTGCTTTCTACCCGACCGATCGAGAAATCGACAGGACAGATGGCACCGACCCGCCGTTGGCAACTAATACCTGAAGTTACATGGTCATCCGATGTCGATCTATATAAAGATCCATCGTTGTTCATCGCCAGAAGAATCCCAAAAGACGCGGCACGGCCTGCGACTTTTCAACTGCTTGGTGACCACTTAATGCGATTAATTGACTAGCTTTATTGCAGTCATTAATTCATTTCTTTGGATGGCCCAATCAGAAGCAAGCATCCGAGAGTTACAAGTCAATTGATTCATGGCATTTAACCCATGAAACTCCTCCCATCATGGTGATTAAAGGCGATTAAATGTCCTCAGTCTCCTCCGGCCAATCAGAAGCCAAGAAAAAGGAGTTACAAAATAAAGGAATTAAATCCTGTAACTCCTCCCATTATGCGGCTTAATGACAATAAAAGCCCATAAACTCTCCTAAATGGCTACCAAGAGCCTATAAATAGGAGAGCACTCCAAAGAAATCCAGATCGGAAAAAAACAAACAGAGATCCCTGATAAGAAAAAAGCACAGGAAATCCAGAGAAAGAAAGAGAGAAAACTCTGCTGAAAGTTCTGCACTGGCCACTACTACAAGGTGACAAAAGTCCCTTGTGGGGGTATTCCCCCCCATGGTCCTTGCCTTCTCCTTCTGCTTCCAATGGCTTAGACGTGGCTTTTCAGCCCGTCTACTTAGTTTTTTTATTGGATATAGGACCTCCTTTTGGTCTTTGTCCTCTAAAAACCTGAGGTTATAGCCAAGCCAAGCGAATCAAGAGCATCCTCTGTTCTCATCTACATGGATGATGGCGAAGTCCACACATGGCTTGCGACTGTCAATCTGAACGAGTCCCCCACAATCTCCTGAGAAGTTAGATCATCATTTTCTTGCTTTTCATTGTAGTTTTTATTTTTTCAAAAGAGACAAAAATCACAACTCTTGTCTTTCATTATTGATAAGAATTGTAAATCGGCTATAAACGCCAAAATCGGCTATAAATGCCAAAAAAATCGCCTTTCACGGCAAATCAAGAAAAATGTCTCTTTTCTTAAATATATGTGCAATGGAAAACTTGAAAGAAGTTGATTTCCTTTTTACTTGCGAAGGTCGATCTCCGGATCACTACTTGTAATTCCAAGTAAAATAGAAAATCTGGCACACCCACACAAAAAAATATTGATGCACGCCTTTGCCCCCCGGTTACGAAAGGGTCGGACCCAAACGGACTCCCACGTCCGCCGACCTCGTTAGAACCGAGTAGAAGCGCGGTCCATCACCTTTGTTAACTGGTGCTACTAAAAGGTATTTTCCTTGTTTCATGTGTGTAGGTACTACTTGAAGAAATTCCTACCCCTCTTCAATTGATACCTTTGCAATTTAATGTCAAAAGGGGAGAAAATTGAGAGAATAAGGGGGAGAGAATACTCAAGTTGAATGTCAAAGGGGGAGTTGCATGTCAAAGGGAGAGATTGCATATCTTACCAAATGGAGAGTGCATGATCAAAGGGGGAGAGTTGAAAGAAGAAAGCTTGGGAGCTGAAGAAGATGCTTGGCCTAAAGAAAGGAAGATGAAAAGAAAGCTTGAAGAATATTCAAGCTCCAAGCATCAAGGAGAATGAAGAAAAAGAGCGAGAGCCCAAGACAAGTCAAAGGAGCATCCAAGAAGATCTCAAGCCTTGTCCAGCTTAGGAGGAGCTAAAGACTTTGTGTGAAGATTTAGTGTTGAGTAAGGTTTGCCATCAAATTACAAAGGGGGAGATCGATTGTTAGGAATTTTGTATATTGCAATTTGATGGATGCATCATTCATTTAAATCATCATTAGAAATCTCACACATGCATTGTTTTAGAAAATCTTGAAATCTTGATTTATACATGCATTGTTTTAAATCTTGTAAATCTTATGTTTCATGCATGTTTTGGTTTTAAACTTGGATGCATTTAGTTTGAAAAAGATCTTTTATAAATCAAGCTAGCCATTGTTTTTAAAGTTTCGAATCTTTTTTGGATTTTTATGTTTCATGATTTTAAAAACACTTAGATTGATTTAAATCATGATTCCATGCTTGGCTTAATAACCCAAAAATCCCCACAAGAAAATACTTTGAAATGTGCAAAAGTTGGGATTTTGGTCAACTGTCGGTCAGCCTGTCGGTCAGGTGTCGGCTAACTGACCATGGACCGAACCTCCTTCGGTCAGCTGTCGGTTCGAATCCCAGAGAGCTTTAAATCCTGGATTTTGGGCTGTCGGTTAAGGTGTCGGTCACATGTAGGTTAACCGACAAGTCCAGTTCGGCTAACCGACAGTGTATTTCGGTCAGCAAATTCTCAAATATATGACCGTTGGCTTGTGACCGTTGGGGTGTCGGTTAACAACAGGTAGCCGTTGGGCATATTTTTCTATAAAATCAAGTTCATTCCAAAACCATTGTGAGTGACTGGAGAAGTCATTTTTGAGGTGTTCTAAGGCCAATCAAAGGGGAATGAACTAAGAAGGCTATTAGGTCTTTAGTGAAAGCTTAAGCTTGGATTAATGAAGTTAAATCACAAGTAAGTTTTAGTTTTCTTAATCATATGTTTCATGCTTTGCTTAAATTATTGGTAAATGATTTTTAGCATGGTAACTATGATGTATTGAATTCATTACCTTCATTCTATCTTTGATTTATGTTGTGATGAACTCTTTACTTTGATTCAATCCAAGTTTGTTTTAAAAACTTTATTAATCATGCTTTCTCAAAATCTTTGATTTCCTTTTTAGCATGATTCTTTCTCTTGGTTGAATCTTTCATTGTTGTTTTCATTCATTTGAATCTTAGTTAAACTTTTGCTTTTGAAAACAAAATTGCACATGCATCACTTGATTAATCTTAAACATTTTCATACAACTTGTGATCTTTAGATTTTCATATCATTCACAAGTTTCTAGTTGTTCAAGTGATTTGCATTTGACTTCAATCATATCTTTATATGCATTGAACTTTTAATTGCTTTAAGCATATTTTGATTGAGCTTATTTTTTAATTGATTGAAGTTTTTCACACACACACATCATGGGCATTCATCTTTGCATTTCATTGAGTGTTGTGTGAGTTGATTTTCAATTTCATATCCACCTAATTAGAGGCATTTTAATTGAGCTTAAATTGTATCTCTTAGAGTGTTTTGTGAAGACACTTCCTTGAGAGAAAATCTCTCTTTGTAAAGGTTATTGCTTAGCCGAGAAAGTAAAGGTTATTATTAACCCTTGAAAAACAACATTGTAGAGGTTATTGCTTAGCCTTGGAAAGCATATTGTTAAGGTTATTGCTTAGCCTATTGAAAAGCATAGATAGTGGAAATCTGGTGGGGTGTTGGATCACAAGCCGGTAGTGGATGTAGGCATCGAGGCTGAACCACTATAAATGATTGTGTTATGGTGATTGCTATGTGGTCATTGTTTATTTAAGCTTCCGCATTTTGATTGTTAATCATCACAAGTGACTTGTTTATTTTAAAGGAAATTAAAATTGGTCATAATTGGTCATTAAAGTGTAGCTCACCCTATTCAACCCCCCCCCCTCTCTAAAGGAAAGGATCCCGGACTTTCAGGAACTTGGTCTCACTCAAGAACAGTATGTGTTATTTTGTGATAACCAAAGAACTATACACCTTGCGAAGAACTCCACTTTTCATGCGAGATCGAAACAAATCGATGTGAGGTATCATTGGATACGAGACACATTAGAGGCCAAAGAGTTGGAGCTCGAGAAAATACACACCGAAGACAATGGTTCGGATATGATGACAAAGGCACTTTCGAGAGAGAAGTTTGAGTTTTGTCGGCATCAGGCCGGCATGGATTCCATTTGAGGAGTTAGTGTTGGAATCTCCCTCATTGGGCTGGAGGGGGCGATTTGTTGGGCCTAGATCCAGCCCAATAAGGGCTTATTTTGGAGTTTATGTGTTACTCGAGGGGCAATATGGTCTTTCTAGATCTTAGCACATCTTCATTTTGAAGCCCTACATTTGGTAGATAGTAAGGCCATGTTTGGTATCTCTACTCTTTTTTCTGACGGACGCAGTAAAAGTAGATCCATAAAAAAAAGAGCTATATAAAGAAGAGGCCAAAGCTCTATTTTTCAGCTGCCCACTTTTTGAGCATTTGGATTTTAGAGGTTTTGCCTCTAAATGTCTAAAACGGACAGAGGCCAGAATGTTGTGCCAAATGCTCTTATTTTCATAACCTCTGTCCGCTTTAGATAATTAGACAAGTAGAGGCTGGAAATAGAGGTGCCAAACATGGGCTAAGACACCCAAGAGAGAGAGAGATAGTGTGCAGAAATTCGCTGGAAAAGAGGCTCCGTGCAGCAGTTTTCAAACCGACGATCGGAGGTCGATCCGCGGTCTGATTGGGCTGATTTTTTTGTCAGCAGGTTCATGACTCATTGATCTACATTCTGAACGATTGATTTATGACTGCTCTCTACATCAGGTTTCTATGTCCGTTTCAGAGGACATTTTTTTTTGTGAGATCTTCACCATTTCTCTCTTATTGCTTTTGTCATTTTCTTTATCTTCACTTATATTTTGTGGATTCCATTGTTGTTGGAGTTGAGGAGGTTTTGTACCTTGTTGGTGTTAGGTTTAGTACCTAAACATTATAGTGATGATTTGGGTGGACTTTGAGAAAGGTCTCGTGGTTTTTATCCTTCTCTTTGAGGGAGTTTTCCACATAATAAAATTGTCTTGGATTGATTGGTGATACTTTATTTGTGGTTTGCATATTCTTCCATTGCGTGTGTCCAATTGTTCCTCACAGGTTCACTCAAGGGGAAAAAGGTGTTTGTTGTTTCCAAGCCTTTCCCAACAAAATTGGGAAGAGATGATAAGATGTTCCTCTAATAGTCTCAAGGCTGGGTATACAAGCATGAAAAAAATTGAGTTTATTTTTTATATGTTCTGTGAGAGACTGATTGTTTAATATGTACTACAGTTTTTTGTTATGTTTAATATGCTATGTTAATTGAACACATGTAAGGTTTTCTAATTGAGTGATGTGCGTTCCTTTTAATTTGTTCATTGATCTTGACAATGTTTATGCTTAAGATATCATTTTTTATTTTTATTTTTTCCTCTTCTAATTGAACCTCAACTAGCCATGAGTAGAATGCCAAACACCGAATGCACTGGAAATCTCATAGCATGCACTTGAAATCTCATAGCATGTTATACATTGTTGACACCAAAAATGTCACTTTGCCTCTTCAAGATCCAAAGAGCTACATGAAGTCGCAACCTGCCATAAATAGGCAATGCTACTTCCAAAAATCAAATCTTGTCAGAATCAAACAAAAACTGCAAGATTCTTCAAGACAGCCAAAAGAGGAGTACACAAGAAGTTTCGGGCCATTTCAAAATGATTTGGCCTAACTTCGCTTCTCCGACAGCCGAAAAGGAGCTCTCGGCGGCAAAAGCATCGGAGACACCAAATCTTCGATCAGAGCCGATGGATGGCCTCAAAATACTTCCAAAAGGCTCCACGTCAAGTTCCGAGTCAAACCGACAACGTTTGACCCTACATCAACCCTCGAACAGCTAAATCAAGCCTCTCGGCGGCAAGAACGACCGAGGCCATTACTCATCAGATAGAGCACATGGACGGCTTCAAAATGCTTATAAAGGGCTACACGTCAAATTTCAGGTCATTTCGACAACATTTGACCATAGTTTGACGCTCGGAAGCCAAATCAGGCCTCTCGGCGGCAAAGCTCTCTGGAACCATGGTTTCCAAGACAGAGCCTATGGATCATCTTAAATTGACTCCAATAGGTTCCCTGTCAAATTTCAAGTCAATCGGACATCGGTTGACCGCACATCAAACCGCGACATCTTCATCGCGACAAAAGCAAGTCTACTGGTAATAGGACCTCAAACGGCTTCAAAACTCAATCAAAAGCCTATGGTTGGTCTTATTTATTGCTCAGGAGGCTTCACACCAAATTTCAGGTCATTCCGACATCGTTTGACCCAGTTTCAGCTTCTGACGGAAAATCGGCAGCTCTGCGCGACAAAGTCTTCGGCTTTCTCAGGAAATTGGAAACTTTGCAAAATAAATGCAAGGATTCTCATCAGGTTTCCTACAAAGAAATCAGGCCAATAAATGGTCAAAATGTCAAGGAAAAATACAGAAGAAAAAAGAATCGAAAAACAGCAAAAACGAACACAAAACGAGACACAAAGGGGGGAAAACCCCCCCAGGGTCGCCGGCGACCTTGGAGCCCGGGGTCGCCGGGAAGGCCCCGGAAACCCCGGTTTTCGCCGTTTTTTAGCGATTCGAAGCGCCCAGCCTCTGGTACTTTCCAAAATTCATGCTTTTGAGACACCAAGTCCTCTGACATCCGTCCAAAACACGGGTCAATCATCAAGAGTATCGAAAACAATATTGATCGCCACCCGGTCAACAAAAAAAAAGTGTGCTTTCTACCCGACCGATCGAGAAATCGACAGGACAGATGGCACCGACCCGCTGTTGGCAACAAACACCTGAAATTACATGGTCATCTGATGTCGATCTACATGAAGATCCATCGATGATCATCGCCAGAAGAATCCCAAAAGACACTGCACGGCCCGCGACTCTTCAACTGCTCGGCGACCACTTAATGCGATTAATTGACTAGCTTTATTACAGTCATTAATCCATTTCTTTGGACGGCCCAATCAGAAGCAAGCATTCGGGAGTTACAAGTCAAGAGATTCATAGCATTTAACCCATGAAACTCCTCCCATCATGGCGATTAAAGGCGATTAAATGCCCTCAATCTCCTCCGGCCAATCAGAAGCCAAGAAAAAGGAGTTACAAATAAAGAATTCAATTCTGTAACTCCTCCCTTATGTAGCTTTATGACAATCAAAGCTCATAAATCCTCCTAAATGGCCACCTAAAAGCCTATAAATAGGAGAGCTCTCCAAGAAGAAAGGATCATCACAAGGAAAGCACAAACACACAGACAGACAAAGCACAGAAATCCAGAGAAAGAAAAAAGAGAGAAAACTCTGCGGAAGTTCTACACCGACCACCACAACAAGGTGACAAAAGTCCCTTGGGGGGTACTCCCCCCCAAGGTCCTTGCCTTCTCCTTCTGCCGCCAATGGCTTAGATGTGGCTTTTCAGCCCGTCTACTCGGCTTTTCATTGGACATGGACCTTCTTTTGGTCGTT